>JAQFYQ010000832.1:0-15123 GCA_034694885.1 Buchholzia appendiculata | reverse complement strand
ATGTGATTATAACCTATTCTGGGCCCAGGAACGAGCGTTCCCTCGTAAATATAACCTATTCTGGGCCCAGGAACGCTACTTTATCAAATTGTTGGGCCCAGGAACGGCGTTCCCTTGCGTTCCCGCCCACTTTAACCACTGCGTGACCTACTTAATGTCAATATTAGCACAGATAAATAACATATGTGAGTTAAATTAAATTAAATTCTCAAGTACATTATATGCAAGAGCATAATACAGTGTTCTATACTTGCATTTATGGTTTAATAAACCGCTAATTACATGATGTGTAGCAAGTCAGTGTAGTGACAGAACAGCCAGAGCTACAGCCAGCTTTCAGATCAATGTCAACATGGCTCACCATGTCTTCATGACTAATGACTTCATGACTAATGTCTGCATGACTAATGACTTCATGACTAGACTTCATGACTAATGACTTCATGACCAATGACTTCATGACTAATGACTTCATGACTAATGACTTCATGACTAATGACTTCATGACTAATGACTTCATGACTAATGACTTCATAACTAATGACTTCATGACTAATGACTTCATAACTAATGACTTCATGACTAATGTCTTCATGAGTAATGTCTTCATGAGTAATGTCTTCATGAGTAATGTCTTCATGACTAATGAATTCATAATTAATGTCTTCATGACTAATGTCTTCATGACTAATGACTTCATGACTAATGACTTCATGACCAAGGACTTCATGACTAATGACTTCATGAGTAATGATGGCCAAACATATGGTGGCCATCAAACAACGATGTCCAAACATAATGCTGGTCAAACCAAGTGGTGGTTGGAAGAAATAATACAGCAATTTGTTCAACAATTTACCCGTGCATCTCATTATCTTACCAAACTCCTCCGTTACAGATTACAACCTTTCTTCTCCCTACCGTATCAACATAATATTTTTTCTACCTACACATATTCAACCTGTATCTAATTGATATATGAATTTACGTCAAGAAAATAAAACGAATATAATGAATATATCTTTAACCACTTACCTGCCCCGAACTGAGAAAATTTGGCTGCTTGATATCTAGAATGGAATCCTGTTGAAATTTAAACGAATCAAACAAATCATTTATTATAGCAATTAAATTTCTGATTGCACGAACTTATTACCTTCTTAAGTAAATCAAATGGTTTTACAAACTAACATTGATGGCAAACAGAATATAGTAAGCAATTACTGCAAACTAACAATGAAGCTTTTATACATGATATCATAGAGCAATCAACCGAATGAAGTGAGGTCTCCTGTTTCGACTAGGTACCAGACTGAAATTTCCATTTATCTGTAGTCTGTGTGTGTGTGTGCATATTTATAATGCAAGTGAATGTCTTCAATACATTTACTTCAAATCTGCATCAACCATTCCTTACGGTTCAGTAAACCGGTGGCTAAATTTGAGTCAAAATAACTAATGGGCGAACGGGATAAATTGACCCGTAACGGGAAAAAACATTGTAGTCGACCAGTTTTGTTGACCAACATTGCAGTTTCATCTTAGTTGTATCAAATCATGCGTGACAAATTTGTATCCATCTGAACAATGATTTCGGGTATTAAAATCTCACCCACCATATTTCTTCACGCGTTCTAGACGAGCATTGATTTTTTAAGAAAGGCATCTGACAAAGGCAAAAAAAACTACCATAATATGTTTGAGCCATTAAATCCACGATGTGTTACAATTCATTGCTGATCACCACTTGTCACCCATATCTTCCACCCGGTGTGGTGAAGGACAATTCCGGTGACAATCACTTCATTACAACAGCAAAACTCAGCAGTCAGACAAATACAATACAATATGACGAAATGCTAACCTTATTGTCGGGATTGTCGAGGACAATGAAGACGATGAAGATGTTGGCTTGCTGCGCAGTTCGTATCGTGCTCGCCACGAGGTCGAGATTCTCCTGCATTCGTCCGTCCGATATAATAATGAGGAGCTGAGAGGTTTCTGGATTCCCGAGGGTTCCCCTCTGTCGGCTCCTGGACGCCATCATTAGGGATGTCACCGTCTTCAGGAGCTGAATACAAGGCAAAACATTGTCTATATGTAATAAACAACCATAATATCTTACCTCCATTTTGGTTCTAAGCTTGTCACCACCGATGGCATCATCGCATTTCTACAGATCCTAGCGTCATGATGATGGCCCCATCGTCAGGGATAAATCTGACAGGACTTAATTAGCACAAGAAACTAACAAACATTAAATAATAATAAATTACAAACAGCGACTTGACAGACCCTGCTGTGGTAAAAAAGCCAATTTCGCAAGCACACCCTAGCTACATAATTGGATATCCTCAAAGGAGTTAAGATTGAAAATCTTGAAAAATTATTACTATCTTTTTAAAAGAAGACGATAACTTTACACAAAAAAAAGTCAGTAGAAAAATAGTCAACCTCAAATATTCACGACTATTATTTTAACCCACACAATCAAATCTGCCCCCGGATTTGAGACGACCTAACAAGAGGGAAACAAAGAAGGAAACAAAATCTCAGTCATACCTGTGTCATGCTCGTTCGTTTCTGATCGAATGCCAACTGACGCAGGACATTCGCACCGGAGTGCGAAGTAAACGTTTCACAAAGCGGATGAACCACTCGCACAGATTCGCCAAAACTACGAACACAACAAACAAAGGATCAAATGCATTCAATGTTCTGTACAACTGTCATTCACAACAATGCATTATATGTATTGAAATCTCAGTCTAAAATTAAATTGAATCAAGTGCACACACTACAAATCACTGAAAAATCTGCCACTAAATTTTTGTTCATGAAAGAAGAAAAAATTAGTTCGATAATAAAATTGAAAGAGAAATGTAATGCGTGATAAAGTCTTGACAGAAAATAACTGTTAAACAATTGTCTACAATCATTTGTTTCCTTTTTTCAAAGTGCACAAGATATTGCAAAATTGACAATAGAAGCCTAAAGATTCAGTTTCTATCATCTTAGTTGCTAAACCTCAGACAAAATCCATTCGGCAGTTATATCGTATCACTATTTTTAAATTTCTACTACATCACTGATACTTCAATGCCCTTATAGCACCAGATGAGACTTTACGTAAGTAATACTAATCAATCCAAGAACTTGATATCGCTAAACAGTCTTCTTGCTATATTCGACATAACTACTAACAGCGGTCTTGTAACATTTTACATTTAAACAAATATCTAGAATAGATACTACTAGCATGTTAACTAAAACATTCCGCACAATATATTTTATTGAAACTCTAACGACACGAGAAATCGTACCTGCAAATAGACAGTTCACCGACTTCAAGCTTCGCCAATGCATTCGAGATGACGGCCAGAGATTCAAACGCCAACTACACACGTGCAAATGTAACCAATAGACACAAAGCTGCAAAATATCAGCATTTAAACCGAATGAAATACACCGACGTTTCTAGTATAAGAATGAAATTATAAAACAGTGAAAGACTTTTCAGAAAAGTATGATTAATAATTAAGTAACCTTTGGACAGTGTTCGTTTGATTCAACTAAAAATAGTCATACAATAATTATACTACTCACAAACATCATCATCATCGTTGATGATGATGATATTCATTATCACTTATTTTATAGCCTCATTATCGCAACATTTTAACATCAACATAATTAAAGATAATTTTGTTAATATTTTGCAGTTAACAACTGCCGAGTAATCACTAATGTACGTAAGATGTAAGATGTACTTCTAACGTACGTTGCTAAGGTAAACCCTACAAAATCCTAGGTGCTACACTAAACTCTTTACACACACTGCACGACGTTTCAAATATTTAACAAAATTGTAAGCTACGACTAAACTGACAACTGCTTTTAACAAGTAATCATAAAAATGATAAACATGACTAAAGTAATTTTTTAGATGTTGGAATTAAAGAGGATTTCACAGCTAAGCATGGCATTAGAATTGATCAGACAAGACGTTACCTGTTTCGAGTGATTGAAGACCATGCTCGACGAGTCGTCGATGGCAACCATCACTTGGTACGTGCGCTTGCTCGGCTTTGTTCTCCGCAACCAGATCTTATCCTTGCGGAAGTCGCTTGCTATGTACGGAATAACCTTCCTCATGTTGATACGCTTTCCAGTTCTGTAGTCTCCACTGAAACGTAAGCAACATGATCTTCAAATCCAATAACACAAAATGCATATCAAAGTTTAAAACAAAAATGTATTTTAAAAACAGTATTTAATATGCGTACAGAACATTTCGAGCTAGCATGTGCATAATATGTCTATAATGTATACAATACTATAGATCGGATAACGCAAACAATGACACATTTGCTTTGTTTTAGTTTTGTTGCTACATCAACTCTAAGGACGTATCGTAAAACCCCTGGATATGTGGCGTGACCCTGTGGCAGTGGCTGATCTTCTTCAGCAGTGGGAGGACGCCGAAGGCGGAGCAGGGCCATAGCCTGACGGGGACACAAACAACAAAAGGACGTATTGTGTTTGTATTGCGATACAGTGAACTGGACATACCGTAGTTTAGCAGCCTGCGTGGGCTCGAGAACAAGCCGCAACTGTTCGCACAGTTCCTGGGAGAGTTCCTGAGTCAGATTCTCGTAGTGCTCCCACAGCTTCTCCGCTTCTCTTTCCTGTATAAGTCATGCGATATCTTACAACATTTCTCCACACAATATGCGTAAATAATATAGTTGGTGTGAACGCGCTTTAGCATCTCATGATGCTAAATGTATTTTTACTTTTAATCTAAGCCTGCATTCAAATGCTAAAATATGCATCGTTCAGAAAATTAATGCAATTATAGTCTAAAGTGAGTAAGCAATTTATTCATACATCATGATCCACTCTGCTGTGTTAAACATTTCACAAAACGCGCTAGCTCAGAGCACAACGGTGCTAAGCACACTTTTTATTTGCCAATGTCCTTGGGCAAAAATCAGGGCCTTCAATGTTGTCCATAAGAACAAAAAGGTACTAAGCGTTCATTGCCTGTATTGTTGACTTATCTATGAATCACAATGGAACCAATTTTCACACATGGATTTTTTGTATACATTAAAAATCCTTTTTGTTAATTTTCTCAAAATGAACAAAATTTCACTTAGCACCGTTGTGCTCAGACCCAGCGAAATCTTCTGAACTAAAACATACTTTAAGAATCTTCAATAGTGATGTCTGCTTAATATAAATTAAATATACATAATTATGAATGCCAACGTGCACACATGCAAGAAAATTTGTCACCGGGACCACTGTAGAAATATCAGGATAAAATCAAACAGTAAATGAAGCAAACAATTTATTTATATTTCTCATTCATACAAACACAATTGCAGAAATATAATTTAACAAAATAATTATATTAGTTATTTAAGAAATAAGAGATAAAATTCTTAACAGCGTTCTAATAATACATTATTCTCAGAGGGTTGATCTTATAAAGTGTAGTACTCTACAAATTCAGTATCCAATCGAACGATTCAAAAGACATACTAAAGCATACAGCAATTACAGAAGAACAAATCCAAATACTTAAAAAAATGTTAAAAGTAGAGCAATATACAGTAACTAGAGAAACATGAAATAAAAGTACATATCAAAGTAGATAATAAGTATATTGAGAGCATCATCATTAATTCAACCAACAGTAAAATTATCAATACAGGCAACCAAATAAACATAGTCAATTAATCCTAAATGAAACACAAGGTTCAAGCACACCATGATGAAACTTGGTGTGCTGGTGAACTGAAATCCAGTGTTAATAACGGAGGGAAATATTGGTAACATCCAACTCACTTTAAAGTGGAAACATCAATTGTGACAATAAATTAAAACTATGGTCCAATGAACAGCTATAAAAAAAAGAAGAAGAAAAGCTAAGCAAGAAATTCTAACCTCTTCACATGATCCTTTCAGTGAAGTGTTCAATGAAGCCAGTTCAGCCTCAACCGTCATTCTAAGAGCTTCAAAGTCCAGCAGTTCATGCTGTGCGCAACAAACAACACATACAAAACCATGCAGCCTCAACCGTCATTCTAAGTCATCACCAAATATCAATTAAATATAAATATTATTTTAAAGTAACTGAAGCTACATTTTATGTACTATGCCACATCATTTTTCATGTTCAGTGCAACTAATGAAACTCTTAGCAATGTACATCTTAGTAACCCTAACAAATACTCATAGTGGCACGTCAAATATTAAAAGTTGTCAGACATGCGAAATTGATCTAATGGATTAAGTAAAATGATAACGAAAATAAAAACTCTGGAGTAAAATACAAAATAAGCATCTCATCTTACGTCATTAGTGAAACTAAATTTGACGAAGGCAAGCAACTTATAAAAGAATTCGAAGCTACATTCCTGTCGCTACATTTGCTGTGGTCTCTACTCACCCCAGAATTAGATCGGTAGTTGTGAACAACTGTGTGTATGGAGGAGTCCGGACCCCGGGGGACACTCATGGTCAGCACTCGCTCTCCTGTAATTGTCACATCTTGCTCCGTTTCCTTCTCCTTCCGCTCCACTTCCGTCTGAGCGGCTGCACTAACTTGCTTCGAGTTGGGAACATTGCTCACCTCCTGGAGAACAAGTCAAACACGTCAGCATTAATCACGATGGAATTCGACATTAATAATTTGCATGAGAGAAAAACACAATAGGTTTAAGCTTTCTTGTATAACTCAGGTTCCAATTACATCAAATAGTGATATTAAATAAACACAAAAAATAGAAACAAACATTACGAGAAACGAGCCAAGATTAGGCCAGTTTAATATTTGAGCTACAATTTGTTATTTATTTGAATGACAAATTTGAATGATTTCATGCAAGTGATGGATCAAGTTATTTTGCATCTAAAATTAGATTACAATAACAGAATAATATTTTATAACAAGTACGTAATATTTATTATTAACAAATACAAAAAATAACAAAACAACATAAATATTAAGAACATCAGAGCAGTTACCACAAATATCGAACCATGCATATAAAACATAACTAACAATAGTAATGAAGTACACCTAAAACATGAATAACAACTAAGGAGCAAATTGAAACACTCCACACTCCAGCAAACATCTTACATTTGCTAATCGCTATTATTAACAAGTCGTGTACAGATACAAGATACAGAGGCATCTTGAGTTTGATCTTAATCGACAAAATAATAATATTTTTAAATATCAAATCCAAATTGGACATATAAACATAATTCTAATTACGAGCAACCTTCAAGAAAGACATAAATCATTAAAATATTACTAGGTATTGCCATAAAATTTCCAATGTTAGGTCATTTATTTGGCAGAATGATAACCGCAGTTCCATACTTGCAACCAGCTTACCTCAACTTCATCATCTGAGGGCATGCAAGCATCAGCTAGATCTCGTTCATCATCCTCCTTATCTTTATCTAGCTGATCGATATCTGTCGGCACAGCGCTCTGTTGTAATTGATTCTCCGTAGCAGCGTCGAGAGTCTGTGCGTCGTGGTGAGACTGCGAATCTTTGATGTGCTCGTATAAATCACTCGACATTTTCTTCGTCTGTCAACGAAAGATGCACTAATGAGTCATAACATTTCACCAACAGTCATGACAAGTGATGACAATAATTATGCAATTTTTAAATACGTTCATTGAGCACTCCTGCGAGGTAACAAACCTAGATATTTATTCACTAGTTGTAGCCATACACAACTTGACCAATACACAAACTTGTCCAATCTGACATAATGTGTATGGCACGAATCAATTCTGCGAGAAAGCAGTCATCACTATATAATATACCAAAGTAGACAGTAAAAGAATACTTGCAAAATAAAATTTACCGACTGATCAGCTGCAATTGACTTTAAATGAGAGCTTCCGTATCACTAAAATAATGTACAGAAGAATTAACTCATTTCATACACAGTTACAGGGTCAAAAAAATATCCATGTTTGAAGAACCAATCTGTACGTATTTTAAAGTCTGAATTAGTCCAGAGTTTCTGCCAGAGCAATGGCTAAAAACAGCAACGGAAAAATGGCGCTTTGTATCCGAGAGATTATACCTGATCAGCCGACTGGTCGGACTTGTTGTCGACCGTCTTGAGGCGCTGCTCAACTTGCTCGCTCGTGTTACCGATGCTCCGCTCTTCCTTCGAGTGTCCTGGTCGTCGCTCAGATTTCATTCTCTCCTTGCCGGACAAACCGTGCGAGACAACTTGCGAGTCATCGCCTTCGCGTCCATCAGGGTCGTCTGAGCGAGACAGACCGACTCCAACGTCCTGCAAGAAATGTGATGAAGATTATACAGCTTGAAGCTTAAAAGTAAAAGATTACACAATTGTGATGCCATCTAGAATTACGATCATTGATAAACTTCATTCAATCTAACATCTGAAAGACCTCAGCATACAAATCCCACAGTAACTAATTTAGCATTCAAGGGAAAAGGCTATTAGCTGCTTTGAAGAATATCAGTAAAGTTAGGTACATGACCTCCGACTGCACAAATAAATTCCAATTGACAACAATAAGCAATAATCAATAACAATTGAAAATTAAATACAAAATTAGAATAATTAATATATAATAATAAATAAATATTAATGAATTAGTCAACAAGTCAAACAATTCAAATCAGGCATTTAACAGGCCGGTTACTAGTAAATCTTATCGTATTCAACTGAATCTGCAGAGACTGATTTAAAACCAACCTCCTCCTTTGAAGCGTCCTTAGCTTCTCCTGCTTGATCTTGACCGTTTTCAGTCTGTTGAACCTGCACGGAGTCATGACAAGTTTCGGCAGCGGTCTCCTTTGCTTCCAATTTTGAATCATCTTCATCTTTCTCATCTTCATTCTATTACGTATGAAAGCCAGCATATGAATTATAATCAGCTAGACTTAATTAGATTGAGCAATCGATGAAAGTTGCATCGTTTCAGTTTAAAGGTCAAAGCTTAAAGGTCACCTTAGTCACAACACCTGAACACAATCACAACTAAACAAAAGATGAACTAATGATTACCGTAATGCATATTCATGGATTATTAATAAATCAATAATTCTATTATTAACTCTAATTGCCCCTCTTCATGTTTGCACAGTTCTACAGTTTACTATTTGTAATATTTAGTTTTGGTTATCTGTTGATTGTGTGCTGTGTAAAGTGTTGAGAAATAAAATTACTACTACTACCGTAGGCACTAAATCAATGTTTGCAAATCATAGTTCGAGTTATGGTACCAAGGCAAACCATTCATTGTTCAGAACTGGTATTAACCATAATCCATTCTATCAGACTTCTAAGCCATGAACTGAACAATAACTGAATGAAGAGATCATTACAAGAGCATCTGGGCCTTGCTTGCCAGCAGCTGCATCATCATCTTCTTCTTCTTCTTTTTGTTCCGGTTCTTGAGGCCCATCACCTTCGGCTTGATCTCCATTAAGCTACAAAATCAACATGCCATACATATTAATAATAATAAGCTACAGTTACATCTTAATACGACAACTAACAAATCTTAATAAATCTTAAATTCCTGAAAAAGAATTTCATAAGCAGCAACATACAATACTGAATAATACAGCCCATAATTAAAGTCAATAAAAAATAAATTGAAACGGTATAAACGAATATATATTAAAATAGATTTGAACATCTCAAATCGGCATGTATTAATTTTGCACGAAATGAGTCATTCCTCACAACGTCAATTCTATATTCCGTCCTAGGTCTTATATTTACGATGATGATGAAATGCATTTTTGGACTGATCTTTCTGAATGGTCACCACTCAGCATTAGAAAATATACACAAATAATCACATAGACTTGACAGAAATACATAGAGTCTAGCAGCTGAATAAACCGACATATTTGCCTAGTACACGGGCCCCAACCTGGCGCAATGCAAGGCTTGATGAATTTTTAACAACGTCAGTTTGAGGGCTGTAGTAGAGATCAGTGCCAGGAAAACTTCTGCCTAGAACAAGCCAATTACTTTACTTCAAATATGAATATTGAAGAGCAAAATGCATCCGGAATGCTATACTTTGAAGTTACTTTTAAATCCATTACCTCTTCCTGTTCCGTTTCCATGTCCTTCTCCTCTTCTGCGCTGTTTTCTTGATCCACACCTTCTTTATTATTCTCATTACCGTTACTCTCATCATCCTCGTTCTCTGCTTGAGCTTCTTCGTCTTTATCTCCGACGTCATCTTGCGCAACATCGTCCATGTTCTGCTCTTTTCCATTTTCTTCTTCTTCGTCCTCTTCTTGATCCAGACCATTTTCTAAATGAAATAAATCACAACAAACAAATAAATAGTCAAATATCAACAGAAGCATCAAATGTTATAGAACTTTCCATACGGATTGAGAACTGAATGATGAAATGTAATAATATTATTTTAGTTTCAGCTAAGTCTTAAATTATAATGGGGTACTGCACACAAAACTATTATCAGTTCACATGTGCATCATATTTAATTCCAAATAAAGGAAAATTGTAGTTGACACAATTTATTTACAATAGAAGCTCTGGATAGGATTACATAATAGGCCTACAGATTACATAAAAGGCGTTCAGGTTATTACTGTCAAGCTCCATTTCACTAGAAATTTAACACACTTTCCAAAGCATAACAATGACTGGGTAAGAATTTTCCAGATCCTGGTTGATGCAGTGCAAAAGAGAGGCAGAGGCAAAGGTAGAGAGAGTTAGAAGAGGTAGAGGCAAAGGTAGAGAGAGTTAGAAGAGGTAGAGGCAAAGGTAGAGAGAGTTAGAAGAGGTAGAGGAAGAGGTCGAGAAAGTTAGAAGAGGTAGAGGAAGAGGTAGAGAAAGTTAGAAGAGGTAGAGGAAGAGGTAGAGAAAGTTAGAAGAGGTAGAGGCAGAGGTAGAGAGAGTTAGAAGAGGTAGAGGCACAGGTAGAGAGAGTTAGAAGGAGTGTGTCAATTGACGATTTCACATGTACAGTATATATTTGGATATTGCTGGAAATTATAAAAATCAATCAATCAATCAGATATAGAGAAAGATTCGGACTGAGGGCAGAGTAGGCACATGACGGAGATTCAATGAAAAGAGAAATTGCAGTAAACGCCCAGCCATAGAGGACACAGAAAAACTGACGTCGCATGTTTTTGACAATCATTATGAAACAATTAAAAGATATGCTATTGTGCTTAACTAATATTATTACACACAATAGCCAACATAAAATTCAACAGTAGATGATAAGCTCTATTATAGACCTGCAGAGTTTTCAGCAGCATCCTCCTCAGTCTCACCGGCTTCCATTTCATCCAAATTCAGATCATCGGGCAGATCCAAGTCCTGGTTTTGAGCAACAGGTTCCTGCTGTTGCTCCTGTTGCTGTGAATCTTGTTGCTCCTACAATAATTTCATTCGTAAAATATCAAAATTGATATGAGTGATTTTTTATATAAAAACTACAGTGGCACATAATAAATTTATTCACCCAGTTAACTCTAAAACAAAATCGTGTAGCCTAAAATCCAATGCAAATTCACATGTACTGTAACCCACTATGATATAATTATTAAATAATGATAATATCAACAGCATGTAATCAGCATTACCAAAACATATCGTACATGGCTAAAGAAATAAATATTTAAACAATGTTAAAAATAGATCACACTATAAATTTAATGGAAAAATAGCACGTCACATAACCTGAAGACATCAGAACTAAAACAGCTATTAAAGACATAAAAAAAGACAAATTCAAATTACACAGTTCTACAAACTATATACTCTACCCAATTGATCTACATTAGCAGCTGTAATTCACGCGACGTTGCAATAACTTGGCAACATAAACTCAGCCGAAAGTAAATGACAGATGATGTATGACTCTCGGTACAACCGAATAATTAGCAAACATTAAACAAATATATAATTTACAAAAAGTCATACCTCGTCTTCCAAAAACTCCGGCACAGCACTCTCAACGTTTGAATTCTCTTCATTCTTGTCTTGTTTCTTATCCTGTTTGTCTTGTTTTGCTGGTTCGCTCGAGTCATCTTTCGGAGCGAGTTCAGGTTCGCTCTGTTCCCCCGCTCCTGGTCCAGTCTCTTCTTTACTGTCCTAACACATACAAGTCGTAGAAAAATTGTCATCGTCTAACATTTCAACACAATCAGCACCTCAAATATTTTACAACTGTCAGAAATTGTCAAATTTCACACAAACAGCTGTATAATCCAATAAGCTAGAGTATATATAATGCAACAGACACAATTATAAGTGTACGTGAAAAAATTTATGTCGTGGCCTCAGTTAGGCCATTTTCATTTAGGTCAAATTCATTTAGGATATATTCATTTATTTATTCATTTATTTATTTATATTTTATGTCATGGCTTGAGTTAACTTACAAAATATAATTCTCACATATCTCCACAAATTTCTCAACTTTAAAAAAATGGGAATTCTTTTAAAGCAGATCATACCTCGATACAATTTACATCATATTAGAAACATTTCAATGTAGCCCAAGTTAAACACTGCATTATCATTCTTTAACCATTAAGATCTTTATTCATAATCAGCAATATCATTGCATCCATCCATCAATATGCCCAAGTGGCAGATTAAAATATATAAGTTTTATATTGTAAGAAAACTTAATTCATTTTCGACACTGTTGTAAATGAAGTACATAAATTATCAGCACAAAACAGGTGCTTATTACCTCCTTAACTTCATCGTCTTCATCATCAGAGCCTCCCCACAGCTTCTCATCAAGTTTCTCATCCCCCTCCCCGACATCCCCCATCTGCTTGTCCAGTTCTTCTTCACCTTCTTCTTTCTCAGATTCCGCTTCATCTTCGTTCGCATCTTGTAGGTAAAACAAACGAATTATTCGGAAGCAGAGGCAGGTACATTGGGTAAACATCATCACTTATTAAGGAGAACAACATCATTTGAAAACATCAATTGACAAACTAATACTATATTAATTAAATTGACATCAATTGATAAAATTAATATAATATGCTAATCACATCTTGATTGAATTGACAATTATAAAGTCCTCAGTGCCCTTAGGCTCAATGAGCCAATGTCCTAAGCCAAAATGTCTGAAGATTAATGATTACAATCAACAAATCAACCAGGTTCTAATATACCAGATACATTTAAGGAAATGATGATGCTAAAAAGCTGCTGAACAACAAACTAATCAATGTTAATGTGCTATAAATCATCTATCTAAATAAATACACACTGTATGAGAAATAGTTTGTTTTTACAAAATATTCAAATTTGGGCGTTGTAAATTTAAACCTCTTTGACCAACAACTTTGAAATTACAACAGCAGCAAAAAATGTGCAATCATCAAAGCACTAGCGCCTATAACAACTGCCGACTCTTTATGATATTTATTCCTAATAAGGAAAATA
This sequence comes from Buchholzia appendiculata, assembly GCA_034694885.1. Taxonomy (NCBI): domain Eukaryota; kingdom Metazoa; phylum Annelida; class Clitellata; order Enchytraeida; family Enchytraeidae; genus Buchholzia; species Buchholzia appendiculata. The sequence continues at coordinate 1,629 of JAQFYQ010000832.1, read as the reverse complement.
TCATTTATACCTTTTGGATCAGCATCCTGCATTTGGCCGTCAAAGTCATCAGACATTTCAATAGCGTTATCCTCCTCTTTCGTTTCCTTTTGCTCGTCATCTTTCTTGTTGTCACCCCTACATCCCTCCACCTTGATATCACAAAGTCAAAAGTAAACATCTAAATTAACAAAAATCATCAATGACTGAACTGACTAATGATAATTTTCAACTTTTTAAAACTTATTCGTTATCATCAATATTCTATATCAACTTCCAAGTCTATGAGTGTCACATTATATTACAAAATATACTACACCAGTTGGACATTACATTCAGCCATGCTCAACATTTTACTGTTTTGTTTCTACACAATAAAGAATTGACAACATAATCAATAAATTAAATTCCGTTTAATTATAATCCGTCCATTTAGTTCAGTCCACCAGCAAAGGGATAATTCAATATTGATTCAGAAAGATCTAGGGCTCATAATCTGGCTAGAGAACAATCACTGTGACAGTACACAGATTTGTCATTACTAGTAACGACAAACACCCTAGGCGCTTCAAGCGACAATAGGTCAAGGTCTTAAGGCACATGTTATCTGTATGGGGAGGACCTTGGCAGACCACAGACATGCAAGCCATATGTCCCGTGAATCGGTGTTCAATGATCAGCGTTCAGGACTCGCCCTAATGAAAAACCTATGTGTATAATAAATTCACAACTAACCAAAAAAAAAATACATGCCACTTATCAAACACCCACCTGATCTTCACTCTCAATCTGATCGCTCACATCCTTCGCTCCCTCCCCCTCTCCAATACCACCTCCTTCAATATCGCAAAACTCAGTAGCTCCCTCGCCAGACATCTCGTCGGAAAACTCTGCAGGTAGACAGAATCCCTACGGAACAAATAAACCAATCATTAAAGGATTCAATCAAGCAATTAAATAATCACTTCAGCAGGTCACTTAATCTAATAAACTAAAAATGCTAACCAAATGCACTTATTTATCAATGAATAACTATCTAGCAACTATCTATACAACATTGCATTCAAATGCAATTGTCATTGTGCATTCATCTTCCTAAAAATTATCAAAATTAATGCACTTATAATCTAAAAAGCATAAATTGTATTTGTCGTCTGAACCGCACTAAGCGCATCCGTATAACAAAACTTCATTTCCAGTAATGTTATTATTCAAATTTCACTAAACTTCTGATTTTTTTTTATAAAATTAAACAATATTTTGAAAAAATTAAGCTTCATGTAATAATGCAGTGAAAAATTAACTAAATAAAAAAAGGAAAATTATTTAATTAAATGGTTAACAAAATTTTAAGCAATATAGGTATCAATATGGCACTACAAAACTGGCACGTTATCAACTATAACAATATTATAAAGACAACTTCGATTAATCAATAACAAAATATACATATTTTGAAATCTAAATTCAACAAAATAACTGATTGAAGTGAATATGATTGAGCATTTAAAGTAAAATCTTACTAAATAAAGCCTAAAAAAATGGGTAGAACTATTGAATATATTGATGCATTCAGTGGCGGCGCCATGGTCTAAAAGTTGCAGGGGACAAAAGAGAATAGTTGGGGGGTTTTTCCCCCCCAGTCAAAAA
>JAQFYQ010000831.1:0-15126 GCA_034694885.1 Buchholzia appendiculata | reverse complement strand
AAAAATTGACAAAAATCCCAGAAAGGGCCGGTGGAACACGTAGCCACCTAGCGAATACTAATTTTTACAAAACTTCCAATGGAGTGTTAGTTTTGAATACTTTTGGGCCAGGTAATGATGATGATGCTCAATGTTCCCTCATTGAGTGCCTAAAGCGTGATTGGCGCTAAATGTACCGCACCTACGATTTTGTAGGGTTTTTACCTTAACAACACATGGTGCGTTAGAAGTGCATCTTACATACATACATACATAAATGTACGTACTACTGGCTGGACAGGTTGTAGCTAACAGGTCGTATATTGTTAAATAATGATATTCTGATTTGTGCGTGTGTAACAGAAAGCCGTCCTCCTGGACTTCCCCACTCACTCCGCATACGTGCTCGACATGCGCATGGCCAAGACTCCGGAGCGAGTCGCCGAGTTCCTGAAGGAACTTCGCGCGAAGCTGCTACCTCTCAGGGACGCAGACCTCGCTCTGTTTCTGGAGTACAAACAGGAAGAGGTTCTTACTTCATGTTCTTTAGATTGTGTTATTGTTCACGGTACTTTGTGCTTATGCCTAATTGCGTGAGCTGTCTAATTGCATTGCTGTCTGATTATGTGAGCAGCCTAATTGAGTGTGCAGCCTAAGCATCAGCAGCCTAATTCTATCAGCAGCCTAATTACGTGAGCAGGTTAATTGCATGAGCAACCTAATTGAGTGAGCAGCCTAATTACGTGAGCAGGTTAATTGCATGAGCAACCTAATTGAGTGAGAAGCCTAATTGCGTAAGCAGCCTAATTATGTGAGAAGCCTAATTGAGTGAGAAGCCTAATTTCATGAGCAGGTTAATTGTGTAAGCTGACTTAACTCCTTTTGTTGGCTTTATACAACTTGCATGGAAAATGTATGTTTAAAATGACAATGGCCACTGCACATCTGTGACGTGTTTTCTTTGTTTTCTTTGTAATTTTCTGTGTAATATGCTATTTGGAATTTTCTCTGTTTTTCTCTGTCTGTTTGTTAAATTGCCTGTGTAACTCTCTGTAATTATCTGTCTGGTTGCCTCTGTGTGTCTCTGTGGGATTGTTAACTCACCGTATGTTTGTATGGTTATACTGTTTATCTGTGATTCGTCGTCATCATCGTTGCCTGTGTTTATGTCTCTCTCTTTTGCCTGTGGAATTGTTGTCTCACTGTCTGTCTACAGTATATATTTAGATGTGTATCTATGGTTGTCTGTGTGTATCTCTCTCTTTGTCTGTGTGTTTGACAGTGTAAAGCGATGGGTATTGAGTTTGACGGTAAGATCAACAGCTGTGACATGAGGTACTACATGACGAGGGTGGAAGAGAAGAAGTACACTGTGGATCAGAACAAACTCAAGGAGTACTTTCCTCTTCAAGTCGTAACTCAGGGTCTACTCAATATATACCAGGTATGTGTGTGTGTGTCTCTTATCTGTCTCTCTGTCTTTCTTTCTTTCTTCTGTTCTTTCTTTCTTGCTCTGTTTCTTTTCCTCTTTCTTTTCCTCTTTCTTTTCCTCTCTCTTTTCCTCTCTCTTTTCCTCTCTTTTCCTCTCTCTTTTCCTGTCTCTTTTCCTCTCTCTTTTCCTCTCTCGTTCCCTCTCTCCTTCTCTCTCTGACTCTGTTTACCTAGACCACTGTATACTTTAATTTTATTATTATAAAATGGAAAAAACCATAATGTACTGAGAAAATAATGCAATTGTAAAATAAATTAAAGGCATTCAGACATTTTTTAATATGTTTTTTACCACAACTGTGGCACTTGCCACAACTGTGACTAGTTTCTTGCTTCTTTTGTGTGATTTCTGTATATTATTAACTAAACTTGAAGTATGACTTGGTGTTTTGTGTTGCGTGTGTAGGATCTGCTGAACTTGAAGTATGACCTGGTGTTTTGTGTTGTGTGTTTAGGATCTGTTGAACTTGAAGTTATGACCAGTTGTTTTGTGTCGTGTTTAGGATCTGTTGAACTTGAAGTATGACCTGATGTTTTGTGTTGTGTGTTTAGGATTTGTTGAACTTGAAGTATAACCAGTTGTTTTGTGTTGCGTGTTTAGGATTTGTTGAACTTGAAGTATGAGCTGGTGCCTGGAGCTCAAGTCTGGCACGAAGATGTGTCTCTGGTTTGTACTTGACTACCTTAATCCAGTACTGTTACAGTACTTCATTTTTTCTTGCCTCCAACAGCTACAGGATCTGTTACTTCACATAATGATTTATCTGCGTTTGCTCGCGTAATCGGTGTGCGAATGTAACATTGGGTCAGATTGCTGGCATTGTAATTTTTTCGGCCAACCTGTTCAAGTGTAGCATTAAGGTAGTTTGTAACTATTTACATTTACAGTGTCGGAGTATGTCATTAAGCCAGTGGACTGAATATTGTCTAAGTATGACATTAAACCACTTTGTATAACATAGGCTTAAGTCAAATAGAATCAACCACTCTCCGACATAAACCAATTGTTACGACTAATAAATTATAACTATTGGTTTCTATCTATCAAATCCTGTAACTCTGACTAGTATCTGTCACATCTTGTAAGAAGTGAAAAATTTTCAATTCAAATTTTCATTTCGGGGGTGGGGGGGGGGTTGACTTCCAAAAACTTTTCAATGAGCTTTGTTCAAAAATGTCTTTACAAACAAAACATCATAAAAAAAAAATTCAGGGAGTGGTTTGAACCTGAAGCCCCCCCCTCCTGAAATACGGCCCTGCAAACAGTGCCTACCTGACATTACAAAGCAAGTAAGTAGACAGAAATGCATGTATGTTCTCTGTTGTTAGTAGTGGTGACTCTCAGCCGGCCATGCTAACTCTTGTTCCTGTTCTCTGCTGTTGTAGTACAGCGTGACCGACAAAGATTCGAGCTCTCTGATTGGCTACTTCTACCTCGATCTGTTTCCCCGCGAGGGCAAGTACGGACATGCCGCATGCTTTCCCCTCCAGGTGGGCACAGTGATTACTTGTCTTTTTATCTACCCAGTTTTTGTGTGCCTTCTAGCCACATTCGGCACTATGTGGCTGATGATAATGGTGGTGTCACGTGGCTGATGATAATCATGGCGTCATGTGGCTGATGGTAATCATGGTGTCTGATGATGATCATTGTGTCGCGTAGCTGATAATAATCATGATGTCAAGTGACTGATTAATAAAGCTTGTTTTGTTCTTGTCTAGCCGCATTGTCACATGGTTGATTGTAGCCACTAGATATATTGTTATGCGGCTAATGATAGCTGGTTCTTATCTAGCCAATGTGCCGTAAGGCTCATGATAGCTCGTTTGTGTGTAGCCGCAAGGTTAATGATAGCTTGTTTTTGTATAGCCGCAAGGCTAATGATAGCTTTTTCTTTTCCAGCCTCGTTGGCTTAAGGCTAGTGATAGCTTGTTCTTGTGTAGTCAATATACTGTAAGGCTAATGATGGATTGTACTTATGTAACCAATGTGCGGTGATAGCTTGTTCCTGTGAGGCCAATGTGCCGTGAGGCTAATGATGGCCTGTTATTGTGTAACCGTGAGGCTAATGATAGCTTGTTGTTGTGTAGCCACGTTGCCGCGGAGCCGATGGTTGTCCTCAGGTTGCTGTTGCCGCTATGGTTGCTAACTTTACAAAGCCGACCGCGGATCAGCCGTCTCTACTCAGTCATGACGAGGTCAGCTGATTGCAATACAAACTATTTATTTCATCCTTTCTTTTGCTGCTTTAAAATCTCTGCTATCAGCTTTTATGATTGTACGTAAGCAAGAAATGTCTTATTTTCTATTCATTCTCTCGCAAATAATAATTATTTTTTATTTATTTCACGAGTTTTAAAATAATGATTATGCTTGTTTTTTTAAAGCTGTGTAGAGGCTCAGATGTATTGGGTTACATTATAGCAGTGTACACTGTACAGATTCAGATAATACGTATTGGGTTACATTGTACATATGTACGGGTGTAGATGTATTGGGTTGCATTGTACATATGAACACAGGTTCAGATGTATTGGGTTGCATTGTACATATGAACACAGGTTCAGATGTATTGGGTTACATTGTACATGTGTACAGGTGTAGATGTATTGGGTTACATTGTAGAAGTGGGCAGGTGCAGAAGTAAATGTATTGTGCACATATTGAGCATGTATTTATTGTGCATGTGCTGTGCATGTATTGTGCATGTATTGTGCATGTATTGTGCATGTATTGTGCATGTGTTGTGCAGGTAGAGACGTATTTCCATGAGTTCGGTCATGTGATGCACCAGATCTGCGCCGACACGGAATTCTGTCTCTTCAGGTTTGAATCTTGTTTCTGTTTCACTTTGTCGGCTCACTCGTGTCTCTGTCTGGGAACTAAGCTCTGTTGAATGGTTTCAGTTTTATGGTTCAGACTAATGAAACCAAATGTGAATATTTATACTTCTAAGCATTGTCGTTCCAGCAAACTAAAGTTTTTTTGTTGTTTGTGAGACATCTAGATATGTAAGTCTCAAAACGTAAGGAATACAGAACTTTGTCCGTACACGTTGAAATATTATTAATCTTCGTAAAAAATTGTAGGTGGAAAAGTAGTGTTTTATCAATGACATGTTTTTTATGAAATTGTGAACTTTGTGGATTGTTTACCGTCTTTTGTCTCAAAGATTGCACGCTGTTGTTTGTGTGACAGTGACACGTTGTTGTTTGTGTGACAGTGACACGCTGTTGTTTGTGTGACAGTGACATGCTGTTGTTTGTGTGTGACAGTGGCACATCTATGGTCTTGTCACTAGTGACACGCTGAGTGACACGTCTATGGTCTTGTCACTCAATGACATGTTGTTTGTGTGTGACAGTGGCACGGCCGTGGAGAGGGACTTTGTGGAGGCGCCCTCCCAGATGTTGGAGAACTGGTGCTGGGATCGCGAGGCCCTGGCCCGCATGTCCTCGCACTACAAGGACAACACCCCTATCCCAGACGAACTTCTCGTTCCACTTCTCAACTCTCGCAAAGCCAACGCTGGAGTGTTCAACATGAGACAGATCACACTGGCGACATTCGATCAAACCATTCATGCATGCAACGAGGTACACGTACAGTATACTGGACAGGAATGTGACTGTGTGTGGAATGTGACTGTGTGTGGAATGTGACTGTGTGTGGAATGTGGCTGTATGTGGAATGTGGCTGTGTGTGGAATGTGGCTGTGTGTGGAATGTGGCTGTATGTGGAATGCGGTTGTGTGTGGAATGTGGCTTCTGTGTGGAATGTGGCTGTGTGTGGAATGTGGCTTCTGTGTGGAATGTGGCTATGCATGTGTGGGTTAGGAGTGATACTGTAGCTGAGGGATGGAGTGGGTTGTGTGATTGGCTTGGAGAGCAGCCAATGGGAGCGTGAACTGATAGATGGCGAGAGGCGTGGATTGTTGCTGTGACTGCATGAACTGTAAGTGAAGAGTTGCTGCCAGGAAGTGAGAGAGAGAGAGGACGGCGTTCCTGGCAGACGAGCTTCCTTGTGCTTGGTCTGCGCGACGTAGGATAAGGCAGGAGTAGGGCTCGGATTGAGTAGGGCCCGAAACTGTACGATTATATCTAAATTATACATTAAATTATAATAAGCTATCATCATCAAGTGTTCGTAATCAATGTTCCCTTTCCCCTACGCCTCAACGGCAGCTATAGAGGATTATCAGCTACAGAGCTGTGTGTGTATGAAATGTGGCTGTGTGTGTATGAAATGTGGCTGTGGGTGTATGAAATGTGGCTGTGGGTGTATGAAATGTGGCTGTGTGTGTATGTAATGTGGCTGTGTGTGTATGTAATGTGGCTGTGGGTGTATGTAATGTGGCTGAGGTTGCACTGTTGGATTAGCAAATTATTTTAAAATATGCTTCATACTTTCTTGTAGATCTATTTAAGGGGAAAAAGTAGTTTTTAAGTTTTGCAGCCGGATGCCCTTCCTGAAGCATAAGAACGTTGTCAGACATGTAGAGACGCTTGTGTAATACCCCCGTGTGCATTGTGTAGGCGGACACGGCTGCCCTCTACAGTCAGTTGACGGAGGAAATCCTCGGAGTGCCGTCCGCTCCAGGAACAAACATGTCCGCCTCTTTCGGCCATCTTGCCGGGGGATACGATGCCCAGTACTACGGATACCTGGTGAGTTTCTCTCTCTCTTTTCCTTGTCTTGTTTTCTGTCTGTTTCTTTTGTCTTCCTGTCTTTCATCCTGTCTTGTCTGCAAGAGACATCATCAACGACATTTTACGTTCTATCTTTCTTGTCAGGAAGGGTTGGACGTAACGGACGACTCTTCATGGCGGGATTTTTACGACCGTATGTCTCCTGCTGAGTGCTGACATCAACCCGAACCAGGAATCGAGTGCTCCCTAACTCAAAGAGAGTTTATTCTGCACTTTGATTCGGCGGCAAGCAAACACTAATCCCACCATCATCAACATTAGTGCCCTGCCGGAAGGCAGGTCCCTGGTATCCATTTCCTCCACAACTCGCGGTCCTCCGCTTTCCTTTTCATTTGCTCATAATGATTCCTCCTTGCCCTCCATCAGTTCATGAAGCATAACTCTGCCTCGTTCTTCCTGTTCCTCTCTATCCATCAACTCTGCCTTCTATCACATCTTTCATCAATCCCTCGCCCCTCAGCACATGTCCAATCCAGTTTTTCTTTCTCTTTACGACTGTTTGCACCATACTTCTTTCTTCTCCCACATCATGTAGCACTTGTTCATTAAATTTCTTGTCTTGCCAACTTACCCTTTCCACTCTTCTCCATAACCACATCTCAACACATCTGTTGAATTATAGTGTCCAGTTGCAATCTCATCTAGGCACCTTTAAAAGGTTCCTTGTCTGCTCGTCAACCCGTCCGTTCGTCCGTCCGTACGTCCATGCATTCATGCATTCATGCATTCATTCATATATTACATGCATTCTTGCATCCATACATCCATGCATTCATGTACACATGCATTCATGCTTCCATGCATTCATGCATCCATTCATTAATGCATAGTTCTACACGTGTATTGGAAGGGTCACATCGACATTCCCATGTTTTTGAAATTCTTGTCGCTGAGTATTTAATATCGTTTACAGAGCAATCATCTGAATGTTGGTGTATTCGACATATTGCTTAGGATGGCTCTAATTTTTCAAAGTCAACAATCATGCAGCCACCTCCTAATTCTCTTTTCGTATCAATATGAAAATACCACATGCCAAGCACTGTCAGTGGAAATCGGTCAATATTTACTCGCCTCATCATATCCAAGGATTACAAAAGACCAATTTTATATAGCGGTACAAACTTTAACTTCATTGCAACTTGCACACCAAAAGCTCACTCTGCATTTAGTGAGCTAAGTATGGATTATATATGATACAGATAGACGTAAATTACGTTTAAGGGACCAATTATATTTACATAACCGCCATCAAAAATAATATTCATTGTCAATATTCTCGAGTTAAATAAACTCAATAATGTTATTTCAATGCTTGCATAACAGTCGATTTTTTCGAATCTGGACATGATTTGCTGTGTTGCGACTCTGACTTGAATAGAAAACTGTTTCGGTTCTTTATTATTAGAGCAATGTTTAACTCCTGAGTCAATGCTCTATCTGGAGTGTCATTGACTTATTTCAGTCATCTAACCATTTCCTTATCTGCCACGTAGTCAGCATCTTAATGCCAGACAGGAATCCTTGCACAGAAATATCTGTTGGAGCCGTCGTCCATCAAAGAATTTTTGTTCTGTTATAAACGCACTCGGCTTCAGACTTTCACACTCTTGGCTTCAACTGAATCCTCTTTGCTGGTGTATTAAGCTTACCACAGATCTTCAGCTGTTCTACTATAGACATTTTCTATTCGATATCTATCGAGTGTCAAACAAGGCTAGCCCGATCATTTCGTCGCTAAGATAATATGGTATTTTAATAACATCCGTCTTACCCCAGCTGAAAAATTTCTATTGATTACATCATCCATCAAAATTCTGTAGTCGAAATATTACTTCATTTCGCTCAGCAAAACAAGATATTGCTGCACTGAATCACGCCAGAATGTCCAATCCGAAAAGTCGTCTGGACTCATTTGAATCGCGATCAGCAGCATTGTGGTGTTCAGCTGGACGTCAACAACATTTGTGCGTGTCGAGCCAGTTTTCCAATTATTTTCCAGGTACTCATTGAAGGACAAATCGCGAGCAAAAGTCACTAAGATGTCTGCTCAAAAGTCACTAGGTCTGCTCATATTTGTCGTTGACCGTTGAGGTACAAGAATCTATTTCGCGAATATACTGTGGACAAGAAGCTCGAGCAGCTTACATCACACAGAAATAAGATGAGCCAATGGCATGCAGCTTCCTTTGGCTCCTTCCCAAGTTGAACGCCGGAGGATAGTAAACAGGCATTCAACATTCGGTCACTGTGGCAGACAGCCAGAGGCCTGTTTACCTGGTTTCGAGTTATTAAAAGAACAGTTGCTCAGTGTGTATGCTCAGTGTGTATGGAGTAGGGGTTCAGTTCATATGCTTAGAAAAAACCTTCATTTCGCTGTAAAGTCGTGAATGAGTTGTAAATCCACTGCACGATGTAACTGCTGTTTGTAACTGCTTTCCGACCTGGTTTTAGTATATATTTCCGATTCAGATTATGGTTGTCAACGTCACCAACCAGTACTGAAGAGCTGAGACAGTCTGGGAGTATATTGGCGCTGTCCTAAGTTTCGCTTGCAGGTTTGTACACATTGGCAATGTGAAATCCGAAAATAGGTCGCATCGCAGTGACGCTTGGCCACTGCATGAGTAATGTCAATTATGTTGCCACATACATACGTCGCCCTTCCTTTTGGAAGAATCGCATATCTCGCCAGATCTCTACATAATATGAAGAAACACCCCGAATGTGAAGAAACGACTTGCTATGTATCCATCCAGATTGGTTTCCTGGAGACAGATGTCTAATGTTTTGATTGTCAACAATGACCCGAACGACACTACTTGGCTGCTGACAGACGTTTGAGTCTTGTTGCAAGATACGTTATGCTGGACCAGTGGCTTTGTAGGCGTCCAGAACGCTTTCCTGTGTACCAGCATGTAGTTGCAAACTAGGTCAAGCAGCTATGGTACGACATAGTACAACTATAGTCAAAATTAATTAACTGCTGCCTTAACCCCTTACCCTACTTTGAACCCTATAAACCCTGCCTTGAACCCTATAAACCCCACATTGAACCTTGTAAAAGTTACCAATAATAGGCTAACTGCATGCGGGTACACAGGAAAGCGTCCAGAACGGCGGGTCTTCCTTCGCACTTGGACCGGGATGAACATAGTCTTCCATGTACATTCAATCTGCTTGCGATAGCATTTGTCACCTTGGTCTTTACTGGGTATATGGTAACTGGGTAACTGCGAGGTGCATTATCACAGTGACGATACAATCAAAAGGCCGAAATACATGGGCTCAAACTTACAAAAGGCCGAATGATCAAAAGGCCGAATGATCGAAATGCCGAACGATCAAACGATTGAAAATCAAAAGGCCGAACTATCAAATGGTCGAACGATCAAAGGCCGAAAATCGAAAGGCCGAACGACCAAAAGGATGAATATTCAAAAGGCCGAACGATCAAAAGGTCGAACGATCAATGGCCCGAACAGTAAACAGGTCGATCAATTTTTCGAAAATCATAAGACCGACCGATCAAAAAGCCGAACAGTCAAAAGACCGTAAATCATAAGGCCAGACGATCAAAACGCTGAAAAGACAAAAGGCGGAACAGTCAAATGCCGAACGACAAAAGGCCGAGCGATCAGAAGGCCGAACGATCAAAAGGCTGAACAGTCAAAAGGCCGAACAGTCAAAAGACCGGATGATCAAAAGGCCGAATGACCAAAACGAGTGAACGACGGAACGATCGGAGCGAACTTAGCTATATTTGCAGAAGTAAATTATGTACAACTATATTTAAAACTGCTGAAATTGAATACGCACATATATCCTGAATAAGGCCAAAAACCAAAGGTCGAAATTAAGGTTATGGAGTCCATTTCCATTCAACCGCAGTTGTGCCACTTAGTTATTTGATTTCTACTTATATAGTTTTTTAAATTTTATTATTATTTTAAAATATGAAATATGGCCTTTTCCTGCTCATCATTTATCTGCCATTTTAACGTTAGGTTTTTCCATCTTTCGACCGTTTTATCGTTCGGTCTTGAAATCATTTGGCCTTTTTCCTATTCGGTATTTTTTGATTTTCGGCCTTTTAATTTTTGGCCTTTTGATCGTTCGGACTTTTGACTGTTCAGCCTTTTGATCATTAGGCCTTTTGGTTTTTGGGCCTTTGAATTTCAGATTTTTGGTTTCGTCCTTTTGATCATTCGGGCTTTGAACTGTTCATCATTTTGATGTTCGGTCTTTTCACTTTCGGTTTTTACGTTCGGTCTTTTGATTCTCGGCCTTATGCAGTAGACCCATTCAAAAACATGACTGAGGATTGGAACCCCCCACTCCCACAAATCCCTGCTAATTCTGAACCTGCATAATTTTTAAATTCTTCGTTTTAATTCACAAATGGTTTCAAATGTGGGCGTCAAAAGTAGGTTACTATTCCTCAACAGTTGCAGAGATATGCTATTAATAGGGGATGGTAATTAGCTAGACCAAATTAAACCTTAAGTCAACTAGTAGATAAACCAATATTTCGTGTTTATCTTTGATGCGCCTACCACTGGATTCGTCAAAATTAGATCTCTTACAAATCTGTAATTTTTAAAATTAGCTTGGAGAATTATATCATTATTAAATTGTGATTTTTTAGTTCTGAAAATAAATGTTCAAAACTATCTGCAAAACTATATGACGCTGCATTCGTTCTGCTACGTGGTTATTTTCAACACAAATAACGTTCGCTAAGAAAGTTATGGGTCAAATGTTACAAAAAAAAATCATTTATTAATTTTAACGTAAATATTAAGAAAATTGTTGCATTTATCATGCTGATAGAAAATATACCATCATCATACTGCACAAATTCAGAAACTTAGCCCATCAGACAAAGATAATTAAACATTGTTGCTAGTTGGCAATAATTTAACTACCGCATAGTTGATACCACACAAATTTAATTCTATTTCTCAAATTTAACTAAGTGATATCTTTTTAGTAAGTGGTAAGTGGTAATTTTAGTAAGTGGTATCATCATTAAAACACTATATACGATCCGATATGAAAATCGTTCGACATCAATTTTCAACGGCTATTCTTTGCGGATTTTCTAGACGTCAAACTTGGAGCATTTAAGTGACGAAGATGAGGCGAATCATTATCAGGGGCCATTGTGGTGTTTGCTCGATGGATAGAGACAGAACTGACACGTATTACTTGACCGGCTTCGCGACGCCTCTCCTCGAATAGACGTAGTGCTATTCTGCACTGCTTTCAAAGCCGATCATAATGACTGAATGCGACGACACTGGAGCACATGGGTCTGAGAGTGTCGCCAATGTCTCAACCCCCCGCAGTGTTGCCACAAAGATTGGCTCACTCTTGCACTCCACGCATGCACTCCGATCAATGACTTCAACTCGCCTATTATTTAACTGACTATAGGTTTCCGCTATGCTGCGAATTTTGAAGAGATGTCTTAGTGAGAAGCGCTTCAGCTAAGCCTCGAGTGGCTCTCTGCTAAAACAACTCCATTCAAGCTTTGTTGAGCTGAACAACCAGCGATGATGCACACACCGTCCAAGTGTACACGTCACATAATGGTCGCCTTGATACAGCAGAACATATAGTCAGCGCTGATACGATCTGCAGATTCTATCGTCTTCCATTAATAATTTAATGCTACCGTCGCGACTGTTGAAGTGAATGTTTTAGAGATTCTAAAAATCGGTAATTTAAATACGTACCTCAATTGCACAATTTCTTTACATTGAAATTTGTAAAAATTCAAATATTACTTTAACTGAGCTTGAAATTGCTGTATCATGATGTTTACACCATGCTTGGCATTCTTATGCCAAGATCAACGCTTCTCTCATTTATTCATCCAATCACGCCTGAAGTCATCAAACATTGCTATTCTCAGCCTCCTATTTCTCACTGAACGCCCTTTTCCCATTCCATCAGATGTGTAAAGAATTTTCACCATTTATTATATCTAATCCCGTTTTTCGCATTCATTATGGTTCCAACACACTTCTTGTTTCCCTGCAGCACATGCTGTATGCTTAGTACATGTTCATCATTCGTCTTATTCACTAAACCTTCCGCTCTATTTATCTATGAACAATATTTGTGTTCCACAATGTTTCGATAGTCCACGATGTTTCCATATTGTGGAATATCGCTCTCATTTTTCCTCAAACTGGTAGGATTCAACACATTTTTCGTTCATTGTAAACATATAGCAAAAGCTTCCTCGCCTTCGTCGACCACAAATTCCATCGATGAGAGGCATTTTTCATTTTCTTTCTGGATTCAACTTTTGGCAAACATCTCCTGATGTAGGATGCACCGCTCTTGTTATTTAGCACCGCTCTTATTATTTATTTGTTAGAAAGCACCGCTCTTGTTTTTACATTCACGTAGAAGTGTACCAAGATGGCTCGTAGACACATGAAATATTGTAACGGTAAGGAAGCTCTGGGAAGAATGGTACTGAACCTCGATATACATTGAACTTTTGTCTTTGTAATCAGTTCTGAGACGGATGTTAACAACGCCTAGACGAATGATTCTTTCAATGTTTCCTACTGTTGATGCTATATATTAAGCTTGACCATGAAAGGTACAGACCGTGAAAGCGTGGCCTATCGATCCTATTTACTTCACGAGTTTTGAGCAAGAGGTGTCAGAAAAGTTACCACAGGGATAACTGATTCAGTTGATTGTTAAAAAATGTAGGAATACCGGATGCATGGGCACAAATATCATGAAGTAATGGAGTGGCTGAGGAAAAATACATAAATGTTAAATGGCGAAACAAAAACACATGGTGTCTCCGACTGTCTCGAAGTCGGCTTTTACTCTGCATCACACAGGACAGGTCCCTTTGGAAACCAGTGATTCAGGCTAAACAATCGGCTACCGTTTTAGAATAAAGCTTTTATTATTTGTAAAATAGGTATATAGTTAGACAGATTGTGATCGTTATGTTTTAGTACGTTTCAGTTATAAACTGGTTTCGGTTCTAGGGTAAGGGTCGGATTTAGGGAGAGGGTTAGAATTTTAATGACTAGAGTCCGGGTTTGAGGTTAGGATTTCAGATTACCGTTGTTATTTATGTGCATCGGCACCTATGCGTTCTAACCCTATTTTCAGTGTATCAATTCTATTCAACATTCATAATTTTATTAGAAAGAATGTGAATCAAAAAGAAGGCGCCATACATATGAAAATCCTGCGTAAACTCTCAAATGCATACCAGTACAAAGACATGACCTTTAAAAACCAGTCACAAGCTGAAAATTGTACAGATGATTAGAATTATAATACTGAAGTTATAGTGAAGATACCACAGAATAGGACATGTGGAGCGAAGTTATGAGTAAAAACACCTTTTCCATGTTAAACAGTGGGAAAGTGCTCAGAAAGATAGTATGCAATAAATAAGCAATTTACACTTTTGTTGAATCCTGTGACACCAACTTAATAATTCTGCTACAAATTTGGAGCATGTTCCCACACTGTTTGCTTAAGAGCTTGCCCAAATAATATCGATATCGGATCGAAAATAACAAAATGGCGCAATTTCACAGCAATATCCGCTACATTTCGCAACAGCATATTTCTGAATAAAACCAGCTGTTTATCACTGTGGTTGTCTAGTAAGGCACTAAATTTGAGCCTAATGCTCTGAAATTATTTGAGCGTACTTTTAATAGTATGTCAAATTCTATCCATATCGTCTTAATAATGATAAAACAGTGTAATGTCGCGACTTGGTACCGCCGCTACAATCAAAGACATCATTGTGAATAACGCCGGTTGTTTTCACCTTGGCTAAATGCTATGACACTGCTGTGACACCAACTTTCATCCTAGTCCTGATGCTTATTGAGCATATTCCACATTGATTACCTTAATTTTGCGCCAAGTTATATCCATATCAGATAAAAAAAATACCAATGTGGTGCAATACAGCAGTTGGGTTCCGTCAAACGCTTTTCGCAATAGCTAGCCATAATTCTTCATAAAACAGCTGTTCTTAAGTTTGCAACACCATTGTGACTCCAAATGTCAAGCTATGTGTCTGATTTTTTAACACGTTTTTACATCCATTACTTCATATTGTCTACATTGTTTAAAAAACATACACTTACGCTATGATCAATAAAGATGTAACAAGATAATACAATGTTATAAATTTTATAAACTTTATGCCACATAAACTTTACAATTTTATAGCAAGTATTATAATGGCTAGGAGTTTCCGATATTTATTACTAAACATTTACACTTTTCAAACTAGACATTTATTACTAAATTACCATGAATGGAATTGATACACTGAAAATAGGGTTAGAACGCATAGGTGCCGATGCACATAAATAACAACGGTAATCTGAAATTCTAACCTAAACCGGGACTCTAGTCTTCAAAATTCTAACCCTCTCCCTAAATCCGACCCTTACCCTAGAACCAAAACCAGTTTATAACTGAAACGCACTAAAACATAACGATCACAATCTGTCTAACTATATACCTATTTTACAAATAATAATATTAACTTGTACTATAATAATATTCAGAACTTGTTGTCGTTGCCGAGAGGAAGCTAAAACGTGTAACTCAACGCTTTATTCACTGACCCACCGAGATTCGACTGTAAAGGCGTCGTCATTGGGTCTAATAAATTATATAACATTGCCAAGAGTACGCGAATAGATATTCCCAGAAACAATGCTTAGGAACGTACATCGATCAAGCCAGCGGAATCGAAGTGCACACGGTAAATGACGTTGGTTATTGCAAATGTCATAATTAAAAGTGGGTGTATATTCAAAGATTAATATTTAGCTGTTAGAAACAAGCTATTACAATCGTACAAAAAATCTAATAAAATTAAGAAATTTATGTAGTAAAACTGATGCAAATACACGGTATGTATAA
>JAQFYQ010000830.1:0-15127 GCA_034694885.1 Buchholzia appendiculata | reverse complement strand
AATCCCACCCTGCATATGCAGTGCTTGAATTACTTTAAAAATAAGTAGGGGGCCCAAAATTTTCTGACGAGCGGGGGGGGGTAGCGACGGTCAAAATCAAAGAAGTATGGGTCCAAAGCACATTTTCACAATAAGTAGGTGGCCTCCGGAGGAAGTAGGGGGGCTCTGCCCCCCCCCCGTAATTCGAGCACTGTCCATATCGGTTAATGGCTGTTGATTGGTCGTTGTAATTGATTTAATTGTTGAGACTTGTTCAGCACTATGTAGTAATTAAACACTATGTTGTTTTTCCGTAGACATTGGTCTTAATTTTAGTTAATTAATATATTAAATATTACTAACATTTTCAACTAACATTTGCTGTATTCAATTTATCTTCCTTGGCTGTATTAATCAAAATGTTACATTTTTAAATTAAAAGGTGTGTTTCGGAATCAATTCTTTACGTCGTTTCAAAAACTTCGAATCATTATTATTTTCATTCAGTATTTGATCTTTCAGAGGTTTCTGTTTCGTTCAGTACTGCAATGACACGTCTTATAATATAAAAAATTGCTATCAGTGTAGGCCTACAACTATCTCCGTAGCCAGGATTTTATTTGGGATTTGGTTTAACTTGCAAATTTATTTTAGAAAAAAAAATTAATTTATTTTTTATATCAGATATTATGACCAAAAATGCAGCTAAACATCTTACATTTTGAGATAATAAAACTTGCTGGTTCTGATTCCCCTTTAACACCCCCTTCCCTTTAATAAATACGGTCGTGTCTACAAAAACAATCACGAACGTTATTGCTCAATTTGTAGGCATCTTTAAGACTTTATATGGATGGTTATGCTTCTGTCGTTTCATCATGAAGTTTTTGACTTTTGTAGCATTATACAGGGAAGATACGATAAAATTACCAAATTGGCACTATAATACTTATAACTGTTCCTGCATCGCATAATTCCCGAGATTATCGCAGCTTCTGAGCGCAGTACTAATACCTCGCTGTCTCTTGTACTAGACAAAAGCGCAATCTAATAAAAAATTACCAGCGCCAGCTGCGTCCCATCAACCAGCGGGTAATACGACGTCGCCTGTATCGAGAGATAGAGAGCGTAACGTCGGCATTCATGACCCCCGCAGTCACTGCAGCAGCAGTACCACGACACACATCATCTTAGCGACGCCGCGCAGCGGACGTCGAGCTTTTTTAGTATTTTGTCGGTCGACTTTTAATCAGTTCGATTGCTTAATCTGTCGGTGAACTCTTTGAGGTCCGCGCGACATCTTGCGTTGAGAAGTCTTCATTTACAGAGTTTTTCATTAGAGACATCACGCGAACCGAACAGCGCTGTGACAAATGCGCCCGCAGACGCCTCTCATGATGCTGGTGCACTAAAAGGTCGTCGATCTTTTGCAGCAGCAGCAGCAGCCGCAGTAGTCGCAATCGCAGCAACAACAGCAGTAATAGTAGTAGCAACAGCAGTAGCAGCATCATGAGCATAGTAGCAGCATCATGAGCATAGCAGCAGCAAAAGCAGTAGCTGCATTAGCAATCGTAGCAATTATAGCTGTATCAGCAGCAGCCGTAGCAGTAGCAATGTGAGTAGTAGCCGAAGAAGCAGCAGTAGCAGCAGCAACAGCAGTAGTAATAGTAGCAGCAGCTGACAAGCTACAGTTAATTGCTAACTTCTGGAATAATTGAAATAAACGCGCAGTGAACTAATGCACTAACAAGAAAGTAATGCTGCGATTGAGGAAATCAACCTGGTAATTTGGCGACTACATAAAAGAGTTCGTCTGAAGTAATTTCGACCGGAATAATGGTGATTAGCGCAACATCAACAACTGATTTTACCGGGGGTCACAGGGTTCGATAGAGTTGAAGCGCTGAGAACCAATCGATAAAGCTAAATACAAATTAGAAAAGATCATCCAGGCTCATGCTAATGCGCTAATAAAAACAGAATTTAAACATTGATGAGTTTGTTTTTAGATAGTACACTGTACATTCTAATTGCACAACGACAAGGAACAAGCTTAGGAGAATAACCTGTTAATGATTAATAACCCGTTATGATTGGTATATTTCAATGCGAGAAACTTTGTGTAATTGTTTCACAATATTTATATTGATCGCATTATAAACAAGTTATATAAACAACTTATGAAACAACTTATTATTCTAGAGGATATACGCTCGATTCTCACTCGCGACATTATACAGTGAATAGTGCATTATTACAAGAATATAAAGTATAAATATGATTTTCATTGTATGATATGATGATCCAATGATTCAATATTCAACATTTAATGATTCAATATTCAATATAATCTTCAATTTTCATACACATTTAGTATCTAAAGATTCAATCAGGGCCGTAGCCAGAATTTAATTTTTTTTGGGGGGGGGGGTTAAAAAAATTTACAAGCGGCGCACCAAACATTTGAGAGGTTCAACCTCAAAAATCCCCTAAATACGGCCGTGGATTCAATATTCAATAGTTTAAAAGATTCGATATTTGCTTAACTATGTTCACTATGTTTTTATCTGCTGTACAAATCTATAATGCGGCAAATACATTTTCAGATGAAATGCATAAAATTATAATATGTTACACACACATACACAGTATTACACACATCCAGCAGCTTTACTGAAAGAATGGATTGACGCATCGATTGGGGATTTACAAGCAATATAGGCTATATTTAAAGAAACACTGAATGAAATAAATGAATCAAATATTGCTCTAAGAGATTTAATAAATCAAAGTATTATTATTACAAAATCATCAAATTATCTCACATACAATAACAGTAATATCACAATACTATATAGCAATGTAGTGTGCAGCAGCAATATATAATACAAGCTTCTAACAAAATTAGATTGACATAATTAATGCCATATTATACAAAAAAAGGTGTACCAAATATATCAATTTCATTAATATGCTTTTGTCTGGTGATTTTACTCAAAGATACTTACAATCATCTTAGAACTACACTAATACTTACAAGATACTTACAATCATCTTAGAACTACACTAATACTTACAAGATACTTACAATCATCTTAGAACTACACTGATAATGATGATTAAGTGTTGAAATTTGATAAAACACATACCAATTTACACAGTAACGCCTGATAAATACAAGGCTTTGAGGTCAGTTTGGTAACTATTTTCAGTTATTAACATTGTATTCATCAGGCGAAGGCAAATCCGGCGAGGTAAATCACAACAATTCGTTAATCACAAACACACATAACGTATCGTACATAGAATAGAAGGCAGCATGGCACAATGGTTGAACAATTAACTCCACTCAGGAAAGTCTAGGGTTTAAAAATTTGCGTTTTGGAAGATTTCAGAACCAGTGTGACCCAGCATTCGTCTAGTAGTACGTGGATTGGAAAAAAATTCCCCAAAAGATTGCACTACATTGTATTATCTATTGGGCCTTGGATAAGGCACTTAAGTTCATTACCTGTGCAGGAAAGCAACGGTATACCACCTGTGCTGACCTCATTTTCCTGGTCGATCGGTGGCACTATGAGGAACAGTCCTCGGATAGAACGTGTTCAAACATTCATGATGCCATGTATGTAATCATTCAATGTACAGATAAACTATTATAATACATTATAACTTTGCAATACCGGGCAAGAATAACAATACATACAGCAAATATACAAACCATACGGTAGTTAAAATCATACAATACAATTAAGTAATCCACACCAAGTAAATCACCGTAAATTCGTCGTACACAAAACACTTGTATATACAACAGAATTTCAAACAAAACAAAACACTTTCGCACACAATGTATGTACGCATGCATGTACATAGCATTTCCTTTCACATGCCAAGACTTTCATCACGGACATTCAAGAGACACAAAACAGCGCAAACAAAGAAAAACACTTTTTTTACACAAAATAGAGGGTAATTACAATATTCTTCAAGTAGCAGTAGTAACAAACAAGAAATAAGCAAACAATAAACAACAATCAATCAGGATGGCAGATTCTGATTGTCCGCTCTAAGCTTTGTACATGTCAAGCAATTAGAAAGCAATTAGCTGCAAGTTTTGAAACAGCAAAGAAATATAACTGGATGCATTTTCTTTTTTTCACAAGAAATGATACACAGAAATTCCACAAAATAAATCTAAAATCAGTGGAAATGTGCAAGATTCATGGAAAAATTTGACCCTCTCATCTCGGTGAATCCTGTCACATATGTGGTGTTCAAATGTTCCATAAACTGGATCTGTCAAGAATGAATTGCGAACACTACCATACTCTGTTTATACAGTATCACGATCTGAGATAAATTCATTTAAAGCTAACTAACTTTAAGTTGTATCCAAAGTAATCTAGAGTCTATTAAGTTCAAAGAAGTGCGGTTTAATCAATATATATTACGTAGTGCAGGGATATTAGGGTGTTACTTTATTAATGTTACTTTATTATAACAATGCTATTTTTAATAAATATACATTAATTAGATAAACAATCACAACCTGTAAATATACATTAACTTTTGTTAATATTAATCAGCACACACAGGTAAGATGAAAAAATAAAAAGATATGAAAAAAAAGATGTGTAGCATCAAATGCATAGCTAAATAAAAGTAATTACATTCCAATATAAATTAGTTCAGCTGCACTCGTAACTACCAACAGGGTGCAGCAGAAGTATCTAATACATTAAAAGTTCAATGACCTTTTCAGTGACCAATGTTTTTATCAATTAAAACTCTGCAATGTAGCAGAAAATTTGAAAGTTTTCCAATTAGGTATTTTATCCTTAGATTAATTTTATCGGCTCATAATTATTATGGCTATCGCAGTGCAATAATGATTGATGATATTTCAAGCATGTAACGACAACAATTATAGCAAGGAACAGACTTATAACATGCACAAATCTGCAACCCGCACTAATTATAAAAATATAATACAGTAATCAATACAATAGCTGCTTGAATACGATGATGATGTAATTTAACACAATAAACCGGATAGGCATTCAAACAATTGCACTCGTACATGAATTTAATGACTTCAATAGTAGCAGTGGGAAGCACACAACTTGGAGAAAAGACATACACAACTTCTGAAAATGAAGTGAAGATACGATACAACTGCAGCTGGTAAACAGCAAATTACAAGAGTAGCGAGTTAGAATCCGTGTAATGTATTGTACACAGAATTAATTTATATACAAATCTTCCCCCTCTAATTTTTTTTAGCTACTTCTCAATAAGTGCAACCTTGTCCAAAGGGCAACAACAAAGGTAACTAGGTAATTAACAAAATACTATAAACATTTTCAGAGATGTACAATCACTTCCATATTTCTCCGTCACTTTTTCCGCCAGATTTAGTAACCAATCGGATGTCGTCAATGACGATACGATGCGACGATGACTTGCACATGTCGTATACGGTCAGTGCAGCCACCGAAACCGCAGTCAGCGCTTCCATTTCCACTCCAGTTTTATCTACCGTAGCAACTGTCGCTGTAACGTTAACGGAACAAGACTCTGCATCGAGACTCAAGTCCAATGCAACGCTCGACAGCGGCAAGTTGTGACAGAGTGGAATTAGGTCGCTAGTTCGCTTGGCGGCCATGATTCCTGCAATCCTTGCCACTGCGAGAACATCACCTTTCTTGACCCGATTCTCTGCGACCAATAGAAACGTTTCTTTGGGAAGACTGATCCGACCTGTTGCTACGGCAATACGCCGAGTGTCTGGTTTGGCACTAACGTCAATCATTCGAGCCTTTCCGTCATCATCTACATGTGAGAGAGCTGCAGTACTACGCGTCCCAACACGATCAGAGACATTCACCTGCTGCTGGTCTTTATTCAATGACACATCGCTTTCATCGGACTGTGGTGGAGTATTGAACAAAGGTGACTGTGAACCAGTAAATAAATTTTCATAAAGTTTATAGTATCGTTGTGCCTTAGCGGTCTCGTTATTGGAATCACTTTCTTTCAAACTATTGACTTTCTTATCAGTTTCATCAGTAGAAAAGTTTCTGTGTTGATAAACAGAATCCAATCTCCTTACACCTTGCAATAATTGTGTTGTGTGAACGATGTCAATGTGATTAAATGAATTTATAGGAAATGTTTTAACAAACTTAGGAAGTTCATCAATGTTCCGTGGGCATGATACAGGTGCCGAGAGGAATGCCTCGTCTGAAAGTAATAGAAACAGCAAAAACAATGCTTCATTTCAGTTTCTTAATCTATGACTTATTAAAATCAAAAACAAAAACTGTCAAATCTGTTAATATAAATTACACATCTGATGAAATAGTTATGCCAGTAGCAGAACAATTTTTTTTTGCTATAATAACTCCATTTAACCCCTAGCACAGTACTTTCTCACGTCTCTGATTCAGCTCTTTCGTTGAAACCTGTGCCTGTTATCAAGTTGTGTATTGTATTGTATTGTAATAACCTCCGTTTAAAAATATACACAGGATGCATTTAAATTTGTATACAGTTTACTTTTTCAAATATGGTTGCTATTTTCCTTATTAACTCGTGATTATCACGTCATCAACTTCCTATATCAAATTGTGATAAAAAATATAGTAGTTCCAAATGAGGCATACAATATTGATTGGCTCAGTGAGCTCGGGTGTTACAGTAGACTAACAGGGCTCCTCTTTGTGCTCAACGAGTAATGAGCAGGAAGGAAGTCCAACATCAATCTTTGCTTCAATAAATTCAATACTGCAGTGTAATGTATTATAAATGAATTTGTTGAAAAATTTGATTGTTCTATGATACATCTTCTCTCTGGTGAAGTTTAAAGTAAATGATTTTGAAGGCCAACCCTAACATTGAGCAGTCAATGGCTCAGACAGTTAATTATTTGCCTTTTTTCAAGATATCATAGGTTCAAATCCACGCCAGCGTGTGCCATTGGTAACATAATCGAAAAGACATCTTCCGCCACTGTTGCCAAGCAGTACAAGTTGGTACTAGATGTAAAAGCTAAACGGAAAACTGATACACTAGCTTAGCACACTGGCTCAATATTTAATAATTACCACTCGATAGCTATTTGTCTGGGATAAATTCGAAAATCAACTTTACTACACGTGCAAAATTATTAAGGACTCTAAAAAATAATTATAGTTTGGAAAACTTACAAGTAATTCGCACATTCAACTAGGCTCAACAATCAACACATTAAACAATCAAAACATTCAAGCTTTACCAACTCATCGATCAACATCATACAAATAAAGAAACTAGTTGCTTGCCTTCAAAAATATCACCCACCAATAAGAATCATTGGTCGATTCTTCATCTTCTGCAAATTTGTCATTCCTACAAAAATAACATATAATTACGCGTTCGATTTTCTACACACCTTCAGCACATCAAGCCAGCAATCCATAGACAACTCTTAAGCTATGGGAGAGCATCAAGAACAAGAATAAGCGCACCAAATGACTAAGAACATTATCACAGTACAACGCAAACAAAACACCGATCAAGTCAAAAGTCAACTGCCAAAGAAACAAATGAAGAGACTATTTTTATATCAAAACAAGTTGCAACATCATCACCTTTTTACATCTAGATTTACACTAACTTCATCAAGATGATTTGAAAAAATCCTTAACATGATATCACTATATTACATAATTAATATTAATATAAACTGACAAAACAACAGCCAATCAGAACCAATATAACACAAAGGAGCGAATAGAATGCAGACCAGCATGTTGAGCTTTCTTTCTCTTTACAGCAGCACCAATGACAGACAGAAGCTGCTTGTCTGTCTGACCCTCCCTCAATGCGTCTCTCAGTGACACCTCAGCATTGCCAAATAAACAAACCTACAAACAGACCAAACAAACAAACAAACCTACAAGCAAACAAATCTACAAACAGAAAAAACAAACAAACAAACCTACAAACAAAACAAACCTACAAACAGATCACAGCCTGCTGTAAACTGTGCTATGTCTGTAGACAAATATGATAATGATGATAATGACGATGATGATGATGATGATAGTGTTCTGCCCAATGGCAGGTCCGGGCGATAGTTACTAATCATACGTATTACTTCGTTCGACTTTTGCCACTGATTCACAAGGCCATATGAGAACGGGTGAGAACTAGTTCAGCTGTGGGAGGACGCCCTGTCGGCAGCCGGAGGAGGAATGGTCCGGGGCCCTAGCCTGACGAAGACTAGGGCGGGACACAAACAACAACAAACAAAGGGTGAGAAAAGATGCTTCCCGTAAGGCAATAGAGAAATAATAATTTGTCCAGGTTTTGCTACAGATCACGATCAATCACAGTGGGGAGTCGAACTGTTAACAATGAAACCATGAGGAGAGAATGCTTCCGACTTACCTATCCTATGAAAATACATTACATATAATTAAACTTTTTATTTGGTACATACATGTAAATATTATAATTTAAAATATTTATAATGCTTACACTTGTCAGTTGATATATATAAAACTTTAAATGCTTCTGATGAGAACATTTATGCACCACTGTAATCATAAAGATCTTACTCAACATGATAGTGTACA
Organism: Buchholzia appendiculata; assembly: GCA_034694885.1. Classification (NCBI taxonomy): domain Eukaryota; kingdom Metazoa; phylum Annelida; class Clitellata; order Enchytraeida; family Enchytraeidae; genus Buchholzia; species Buchholzia appendiculata. Next base: position 6,524 of record JAQFYQ010000830.1, on the reverse strand, counting down.
ACCATGTATACATTGTGTACAACTCAACATTATAGTGTACAACAATGAATACATTGTGTACAACTCAACATTATAGTGTACAACCATGTATACATTGTGTACAACTCAACATTATAGTGTACAACAATGTACACATTGTGTACAACTAAACATGATAGTGTACAATAATGTATACACTGTGTACAACAGTGTACATATACGCAGATCTCAATCAACAGAACATGAAACACATCGCTCTCACAGAACGAAATAGAAAGCACAAATATTACACTGTAGAATATACTAAAATTCATTTAATCTATAATCTGACGAACCTTAAGGCTCCCATCAGCCATGAGTCGTAACCGATTGCAGGTGCCACAGAAGTGCTCACTCATCGACGTTATGAACCCGATCTGACCTTTGAACCCTTCCACCTTCCAAGCCTACAGCAGCACAGGTAACTGTTTACCTTCACATACAGCTGAGAAATATTTATTTTACAGTTCTCATAGACTGTTGCAGACAATTATAGAGCTAAATCTTGAAAAACATATCGGCACATGGAAAGATTAGTGCAGTTGTGTACCAAAAATATTAACACAATTTGTGCACTTCTATTGTTTGATATAATATTTACGAATCCCGTTTATAGTCTACTATCGCTTTTGCAAGATGTCCTTGTAGAGCACAGGCAGAGACTACTTTTGTTTCTGAGGGCTCATAATGGCGGGATTTTTACGACCGAATGGCCTTGCTGACGGCCAACCCGTACTAGGAATGAGGTGATATTCCTTGCTCAGAGAAAGTTATTCTGCTCCTTGATTCGGTAGTGGGGGCAAACATTAGTTAACCCCACCACCATGACAGGGGGCAAACATAAGTTAACCCCACCACCATGACAGAATCAAAAAGCAGATGGTAGTAGTCTACAATCTTGAAACAGCTCTGACCAGACCACTAACCATTAATAGCCTCTTACGAAATCACTTAACTGGTCTGAGCAGCGGCAGTACTCTCAATATCCCCCTATAGCAGGGGGGGGGGGGATTTCCAACAATCACAGGTGTATAGTACAGAATAATTTGTGCGAATTGTTTTGGCCTTGAACATACACATGAAACGATAACAATAAAAAATAAAAATTATAATTAATTTCAAAGAAATTACCTTAGAGGTATCATTAGCAGAATCAGGCAATCGCTGAAAGTTTGGCCACTTGTTCTTTATCACAGACAACAGTTCAGCATACGGAACCATCTTCTTTAAGTTCCACTTATTTCCATCGAAAGGCATGTACTCAATGAATCGAATATCCACATTCTAATACACACAGCAGAAACAGCATTCAGTATTTACAGCCGTTTCAACATTTAAAACTAAGTAATTAACTGTAACTTATTAAGACTTTCTGTACTAATGGTCTAAGGTCAACTGACACAACACGGACTGTGAAAGGTTGTGTAAATATTTTCCTGAAATTAATCTAAGAGAACGGAGGAATACTGCAAAAAAACTTTTCAGATTTCAATATAGTGTTATGATTCATTTAATACGATTTTCAGCACAGTAATTGCGAAATTTAAAACCAAATTCAAGCTAATGCCCGATATATGCCAAGGCAGATCTCAATGAGTATATGAATCAAATAATAACGAGTCAATTGAATAAAACTGATAAATTCTAACAAATTCCTGCCAATATTTGCACCATTAAAATGCAATAAATATTCAAAGGCCACAGCATTCGACTTCTATATTTTACATGTATAATAAGAAGTTAGTAGTAACTGATTCAAACCTTTTTCTCCGTAAATGCGACAAAATCTGTAACTTCATCATCATTCAGTCCTCTCATGACGACGCAGTTGATCTGTGAAGAAACAACACGTCCAGTGTCCACATCATCAAAAACAACAGTATATGTCAGAATACATCGCCTGAGGCAATATATCATCACACAACACTTCGTTTTCTATTCAGATGACCCATGATGCTACGTTCATAATCCTGAGCTTAATTCATACTATTGAATTAAGACTTTTCAGAACTCTAGAAAGTCCATGCAACCGTTGGAATGGAAATTAAATTGAAATTATGAAACCAATAATTTCACTAAATTATAACCTCTTTTAGTCACAAACAAATTCAAATAACAATTCATCAGCATGACGTCAGCAAAAAAGCCACTGATGACGATGATCATGCCTCATTTGTAAAATTTAGACTTTTAAAACTATTCATCACTTTCATGCTTAACTATACGAATAACATTTACTTATTTCAAATCATAATTATTGCGCAGGGCTTTACAATAGACGTTTTTCCATATGCTAGACAAGGCGAGTGGTGAGATTATTAGCATCAGGAAGAACTTCTGACTGTAAAAACTATGTTTCAGAAAAATCTAACACATCATAATATGCTCATGCTCTGTCAATTTTAATTATCGGAAAATTACTGAGCGTGCGTGTAATATATCTCTTTTTAATTATAGAGAGAAACATTGTGGTATTGCTCAACGTGGACGTCAGTTGTGACAATAAATAACGACAACGTTTAACTATAAGTACAGAAAGCCAAATAACTAAGACTCGTACTTTGTGTAGCGAGTAGCCCAGAGCAAAGGGCTACACCTATAGATAATTTAGATTCGTGCTTTGAGCGGTAAATAGCCCAGTTCAATGGCTACATCTATAGATAACTAAGATTCGTACTTTCAGCGGTGAATAGCCCAGTTCAAGGGCTACATCAATGCCGTCCATGACTCGTTGCCAACCCTGTCGACGAGATATGAATTCAAACTTTGCAGGCACCAGCGTATCAAGGCTTATGTTCAGCATATCGAGTCCCGCCTCCTTCATTGCTGGCAACCGTTTTGCCAGCACCAGACCGTTAGTTGTCATAGCGATAGTCTTTAGTCCCGCCTCTTTCAGTTGGTTTAATTGAGCTAAAAATCACATAACAACAAGGCATAATCAGTCAATATTAGATAAATTTATTAATTTAGGCATGTTATTAGACTTTATTACAATTAGCTTAGAGAGAACAGAACACATTATCAAACGACACCTCTGGAATAATTCTATGCCCCTATGATGATGTAAACTACAATAATTACAATGTGCTCAATACGCTAGCACAGTGCTCAATGATATAGGCAACTGATCTAATGGATTAAACGGTGGTAACTGAATTATTTAATGGTGCTAATTTAATACTGTTAACTGATTTAAATGATTTAATGGTGAAAGATCTTTGTTTCATTTAATACAAAATACCAACGAATCTCACACTACTGTGGTTTATGAATTTGAATGCGTTTGATCAAAATAAATCTTTGTCGATCCAAAATTGTAAAGAAAATCATTCATGCTGAATCGACATTATTTATAATCCATATTTTCATCGCTAGCTTGTCCGGATTTACATAACCTCTCAAAGCCAAGCAAGATTTTGTCCACTTAACTTCAAAACACAAAGTATTCATATCGTACTTTAGCGACCATATATCAAGCTTAACCATATCAAGTGTAAAATTTACTGTTATGAAATAATTTCATATAAGTGATGAATTTGCAAAAAACACATCTCTGTCAAAAACAAGCTAAATATGCTACGTAAAAATGATTAAACAACTCTGTTCATATGACGCAACATTTCATTTCATTTTTGTGATGGTCAGAATTTCGGCTTTACCGATAATGTCGAGGATATCCGGCCGAACTGTTGGCTCGCCACCCGTTAAACGAACTTTTCGCACTCCCTCCTTCACGAACAGTCGAGTCAACCGGACTATTTCTTCAGTCGTTAGTATTTGCTGCCTTGGCGACAACTGAACACCTTCAGCCGGCATACAATACTGACCTGTGCAAACATTTAGCCGGCATACAATACTGGACTACGCAAACATTCAGCCGGCATACAGTACTTTCCTGCGCGAACATCCAACCTGCATACCATACTGACCTGTGAAAACCATCAGCCGGCAACAGTACTGACCTGTGCAACATTCAGCTGGCATACAATATTGGTCTGCACAGACGATCATTTAACTGAATATAATACAAATCAACATAATCATTCAGCTGTCATAGAATACTGGCTTGTATAGACATTCAGATGTCATAGAATACTGGCTTGCATAGACATTCAGCCGTCATAGAATACTGGCTTGCATAGACATTCAGCCATCATAGAATACTAGCATGCATAGACATTCAGCCGTCATAGAATACTGGCTTGCATAGACATTCAGCCGGCTTGAATACTGGCTTGCACAGACATTCAGCCGGCATAGAATACTGGCTTGTATAGACATTCAGCCGGCTTGAATACAATACCTGACCTAGACAAACAATCCATTTGCATCAAATACTTTGCGAGCCCCAGAAGATTTTGCACATGAACATTCTCTTGCTTCATAGATTACAGACAGATGTCACGCTCTGTTGTAAACAAATAAAGTGACGCTAGACTCAACTTTGGTTAAAATTAATGCTATGCTAAACATTTAATCTATAGATATAAAATGCCTACATTATATAATGTAACAACATTCAGCTATTACATTATATTACTCTGCAACCAATCGGCAAACAATGAGGAATTTGAATCAATTATGCGTCAGATTGTCAGGGACGGCATGCATTGCGTATGTAAAGGAAATGCTATACATACATATGTACATGCCTTCCATTACAACGGAAAAAGCACTAAGGAGCAAAAATTCAGTGATCATACAACACTTTAATTCGCAGCCCTTGGTCCAAATAATCTAGAATATTGATTTACACTTCCAAATTTGGCCCATTATTCACTAATAGCACTAATTAAACAAAATTCCACATCATCTCACACAATGCTCTTTCCTACTACAACAGTAATTACAGTAATTCACTACTCGACTACTATTACTACTAGATTATAATAAACAAAGATATCGTTTACAAACATTAGTAAATTACATCTCTTGACAGCACTGAGAAATGTTTACAGCATTAGAAAGCTTCACTGACAGTCACACTATGAAAGAAGCAAACCTTACATCTCAGATTACACTTCTCTGTCAGCGATATCCGAAGGTAATCATGATTTCTGCCGAACGTATCCGTCAGAAAATCAGAAAACGGTCTGATATGCTCTGTGTCTTCACGGCGGAATTTACGCTTTGGAATTTCATCTGTCTAAAAAGAAAAAATAAATATTCACTGATTTAAGGATATTCAGTACTGACAGGATTTATAACAAAATAATACAGTTCAATAATTTGATAATTACAAGTAGCAGTATAATATGTTTGTTCTCATAGCAATAAATATACAACAGTCACTGTCATAATTGATCATATACAGCACCATATACATCAACCATATACAATAATGATATACAAGATTGAGATTGTATACAACAGTCATTGTCAACAAGAGTTCACATAGGTCAACGCTATAGGCTTCTCAGAGATAGCCATGCAGCCAAGTGTTTAAGCACTTATGATATCATTGTCATATCACAAAGATTAACAACCACACTGCACTAGCTAAGTGCACTATAATTGAGTGCACTATAATCGGGACTAATTAAATCAAGTCACACAGAAATGAAGAATCAAATGCACTCAATACGTACTACCGAGAAAATATAAAAAATGGACCTTGACTTATTTTTTGAGTTTACCTCTAAAGTTTTCTGCATTTAAAGAAAATAATACAACGGCTTTATGCTAGGCCTAAAAAAATACACAGTAAATCCTGTCAATAAATATATTTTATCAACTACAAACAATAACTTAGATTCAAACAAAGTTAGGCTCAATAAATCTCTTCAAAAGAATGACTATACTAGCATACACTATAATGCGCTGTGTATGTTTTATGTTCATTGTTCATACTTCTTCACCAGGCTGCAAGTTCGGTAAAGGCACTTCTGTAGCTAATTCCCATCTGGATGTCGTTGTGGAGAGGCATTCGGTTCTTGCACAATGTACGGGAATGATTCGTGACATGAAATCAGGATTAGGCAAAGACAGACTAGTACTCCTGGAGACGTCGACAAGTCTTCTGCACAGCAAACATGCCCGCGAGACCGTAGCTGCGGTGAACATCTTGGGGGGAACTTCTGCGAGTTCAAAGGTCAATCGACAACGTTCGTGAAACTAGCTATCTGAAACACAATCATGCCATTTCATCAACATAAAATATCGACCTGTTAAACATATTTGAACAGTAAAGAAATGGCTTGATGACAAGTTTAATGAGCTGAGGAATGTAAAAATAATGAAGCTCTTGGAAGTTGCAGCAGAGATACAGCATAATTTTGAAGTCCATGCAGCTTTATATATGGAAAATTTCCTAAATATTATGGAAAATCAATAAATCCAATAAAATAAATAAAATATTTTTAAATTTAATTTGTTTATCTTTCAGTGCATTAAAACTAAATGTGAGTCATATTTCTGAGTTGTATAAACAGAATTTTACAGATTTAGAGAACAACTCCTTTTATAACGGTAAAGAAAACGATTTTAATGTATAATTAGTGTACATT
>JAQFYQ010000829.1:0-15132 GCA_034694885.1 Buchholzia appendiculata | reverse complement strand
AATACGTAAGACAAATAATCATCGCCAGGACCTGTCTTCGGACAGAGCACTATCATCATCATCATCATCATCATTTGAGATTAGATAAATTCTTGTATTTAGTTGCACTATGTAGTATGTACTGATATACGTTGTGGGTTAGGCGGTTGTTTTACAAGTCAGATTATTTTATGAAGTGATGAGTAAGGATTTTGTGATAACTTTAGGTAGACTGAGGTAGACTGAGAGAAGTAGTGAAGCTAAAAGGCAGTAAGGGTAGCCTTACTGCCTTTTAGCTTCATGACTTCTCTCCTTCCACCTCTTAACTACCATTACAGTAACTTACTGTCTTATAACTCCATGACTTCTATTCTAAGTTTCTTTACTTCATTTTTCTTGTTTCTTCTCATGCCAGTAATAAAACTGAGCTGATTGATTTACTTTTGTTAAATTCATGTATGTAATAGTGTTTTTTTCTGGAAGAGAGCAATATTAATTTCATCTCATCTAAATATACTGACATCTTTAATCTCTGTATAATTGCTTACGCTAATATTTACCTTGCTTCACTGCTTCTAGTGCATTACAATGATCTATGTTGTGCGCAAGGACTTTGTAGTACAGTGCTGTGTCATGTAAAACTTTCTGTGTCATGCAAGACTTCCTGTGTCATGCAAGACTTCCTGTGTCATGCAGGACTTCCTGTGTCATGCAAGACTTCCTGTGTCATGCAAGACTTCCTGTGTCATGCAGGACTTCCTGTGTCATGCAAGACTTTCCGTGTCATGCAAGACTTTCTGTGTCATGCAAGACTTCCTGTGTCATGCAAGACTTCCTGTGTCATGCAAGACTTTCCGTGTCATGCAAGACTTTCTGTGTCATGCAAGACTTTCCGTGTCATGCAAGACTTTCCGTGTCATGCAAGACTTCCTGTGTCATGCAAGACTTCCTGTGTCATGCAAGACTTCCTGTGTCATACAAGACCTTCTGTGTCATGCAAGACTTTCCGTGTCATGCAGGACTTTGTCTGTGTCTTGTAAGTATACAATGTCATAGTAGTACAGTACTGTGTCACGTAGTACAGTGGGGTAGCACAGTGCTGTGTGCGCAGATGTTTACTGCAGAAGACAAATCGTCTGCCGGTGTTTTGTCTACACTCTTCACTACTTGCTTGTTATTTTAACATTTTTCTCTCCTTGCTGACTAGCCGTCTGTTTAGCTAAGAACCTCGGTGTGTGAACTGTGAAGTCTTGTCTGCTTGCTGTGTATTTGCACCAGTGCTAGATCCTTAAGACAACTTGTATTTGTTAGGCTATGACACGGCGCCAACTCGGACTCTAATATTTGCCTTGCTAATCAAAGCCTCAAGCTTTTGAATATATTTCCTGTGTGCTCGGTTGGCATATACTCAGTGTTGGTGAATAATTTCTTTGTAGTTTATTTTTAGAGTGCGGTATTGTAGAATGGGGCTTGTTATTGAGTGCTCAAGTGAGGCCACGATGTACTGTACAAGGAGAATTCGCTGACCTGTTGACTGGATGCAGCAGCGGTGATGTGGTTGGTTTGCCCCCTGGCAGGATCCTGGGAGGCAGTTCAAGTCTGCCCACTGTGCAGTTATTGTACGGTAATGAAAACAGGTCCAGGGTTTCCAGAAGTGAGCACTTTAGTTGTGTGGAGTTTTCACAAGTTCTGTTTTTTCTGTGTTTTTGACTATGTTGGTGTTTTCAATGTTCTAATGAATGAAAATGTTTGAAATGATTGTTCCAATTTTATGCCTTTTGATTTGAGATAATTTTTATGTAGGATATGTGCAAAATCCTGCCATGTTGAGCACTTGGGGATATTATTCTAGTCTTTACATGCGCTCAACGCAGACATCTTGCGAAAGCGAATAGTAGACTATATAACGTGTGATGCTGATGATGATGTGCAATCAATAAAATGTTCTGAACGCACAGTTTTTTATGTGAAAGATAAGTTAGGTATATACTGTAACTGTACCTGAAATTATCTCCTAGTCCTCATAAAGATAGGCATGTAACTTTATGTTGGCTAGGAGATAATTTCATCTATAGGTCTGTGGCATTATGATTTATTGGTGTTGATGAGCTGCATTTATTGCAGGATTCTCCTGAACACAGTATGCGCAATTGTTTGCACAATTCTGTGCACAATTGAATCACACTTCCCACTGGCGCAATTGCACATAGACACCGGCCATATCCTCATTGTGCTTCAGAGCGGATAACAGGGAGAATGGCAACTAAAGTGATAGTGATACTGAGTCAGATTTTAAATTAACATTTCACAATTTCCAATTGCTTCTCCGGTGTTGAGTAGCTTTGTTTATATTTTCATATCGTTCTCGTTTTATGTTGATTATTATTGATATTTTAAGTCGTTGAGTTCAGGAATCATATTTATTTTAATTTACCCTTTAAGGGTTTAGTGGTATTATCTGTATTTAGTATTACTGTCGATAGGTAGGTATTACCCATAAATATCACTATTAATCTTTTACTCGCATTGAATAATATTGCACTGAATCTTACAAGTTACAGTGACTGTGAGACTGTCTGTCTGACTGACTGTCTGTCTGTCTGACTGACTGACTGACCACTCATTATCTGTCAGACTGTCTGACTGACCAGTGACCGCTGTCACAAAGTCACTGATACTCCGGAAGCATTCTTTCTCAGTAGCTAATTGTTAACTCATGTTTTTTTAATTGCTTCAACTTTATCTCCTGGGGTTTTGTTGTTGTTGGGAATGTACTTATTATCGCCCCCTGTTTTTTTCAAGGAAAACTAATTAAGCTTGCAGCTGGCATTGAACACAAGACAGTCTTGTGTTCAAGCCTTGCCTTGTATGTTCAAGGCTTGCCTTGTATCAGTACAACGCCAGCTGCAAGCTTAATTAGTTTTTGTTGACATAATTTCTGTTTATCTGTTAGGACTAACGTTAGGGGTGGTTGAAAGATCTATGGATAATTACTCTCTGTACAAGTAGCTATAGTATCTGGGCTGCAACTAGAGTACAACACTGAACTTTGATTGAGTAACCAATGAGCATTGATTGATTGATTGATTCTATTATGACACAAGTCAACTTCAGCTTTATTATATTACAAATGATACAACATTGCCATATTGGTTCTCATGTACCACAGTGCCAGTACACTACTAAATCAAGGCACGCTCTCGGCTTATTTATTTGATTGATGGAGCAAATTTTTCTGATTCATCGAGATTTATAACAAACTATGTTCAAAAGTTTTGTTGTAATATGTGCACAAAAGGTGCCAGACCACTAACTGGCACCACTGACTCGCCCTCTGTCAGTGCGGCAGGTCGTTAATCTTGACAAATGACTGTTGTTGACAGGTTTTACAGAAGTCTTTAGATAGCAGATTTTTTGCTGAAAGGTTGAAATAATGTATTATTGTCATTGTGCTCTGAATGTGTGTGACCTTGACAGCATGTGTGCCCGATGTGTTTATTTATATATTCCAAGGCGTTACTTTATTCCTACATTTTATGTGAATTGAGGTTCTGTTGTCCTGCAGCTTTAAACCCATTTCATGACTGCTGAAGAAATCTTTTCTTTCAGAGGTCATGAAATATGAACACTGAGTGTGTTGACGATGATATGTGGATGAATGCTATATCATGAATACAATATCATGAATGCATTATCATGCATGCAATATCATGCATGCAATATCATGAATGCAATATCATGAATGATATATCATGCATGCAATATCATGAATGAAATATCATGCATGCAATATAATGCATGCAATATCATGAATGCAATATCATGAATGCAATATCATGAATGCAGAATTGAATCACTTTGAAGCCTTGTCAATTTTTGTTTCTTGATCTGTTACCGTTGTGCTTGGACTATGCATTAATGTCTGCAGACCCTTCTATTAGGAACCATATCTAGGTCATCAGGACAATATCTAGGTCATCAGGACCATATCTAGGTCATCAGTGCCATATCTAGGTCATCAGGACCATATCTAGGTCATCATCAAATGTTTCATCGTGTATCAAACGTCAGCCTTATTTCTAATGTCTAGATTATCATCTATTACTTGCAATTAATTTGTTAATTTCTCTTTACCTTCGGTTTTTTATTTCATTCAAATATAATGAGCGAAATAAGTTACTTGATAATAATAGACTTTAAACTAAATGAAACTTTGACTTATTGTTAGCTTATCACTAACAACTTTGATGATCAATAACTCTCTGAGTGCTTCAATGCTTGTGTTTCAATGGTTGTGTGGTTTCTGTGCGTTTTGTTATGCAATGTGTTTGCTCTGACTTCGCTCTCAAGCTGGTTATACCTGGTGCTATTGTTGTACTGCATGCTCTGTCAAATTGGTCACGTTCCGGCGTCGCATTAGATTGTGGTTTAAAGCTATTGATAATGATCGATTGCAGCGGACCGTCACTACCTTTGACAGGTTTATAATTGTACAGGTCTCCTGCTGGCTAGCTGCTGGCCTGCGCTTATCAAGACTAAGGTACTTGAACAGGCCTGTAGCTAGAATTCTTCTCAGCCTGCAGGCCAGGTCAGTCGGTCATCGCGTCCTTCCTTTGAGGAAATAAACCTTTTAGCATTGAGAAATTTGTGAGTAATAAAATACATGTGCTGTGTAATGCTGTGGATGCGAGAGAGAGTTTAGGATTTGAGGAGAGATCTTGTTATAGAGAGCGAGAGAGAAGATGGTCGCTAGTCGCTTCGTGCTCTGTCTGTTTAATTTAGCCGAGACTTTCATCAATCAGTTTGTTTATGTGACTCCTAATAGTAGTTATTGATGAGCGTGCTGATTGATGTTTATTGGATGATTTTTATTTACATAGACCAACGCCGTTGAAGAGCTGCAGTGTGCTGTGTAGAGAGACGGTTTGCAAGTAATTAGTCTGAGAATCAGTTGAATGTCCTCTGCAGTGCGGTGCTCAGTGCAGCAAACTTCACGTCTGGTCTTTCAACGAACCTAACTAGAGCTGCAGAAACTATAAACGAGTGCATTATTGGAATTAGTTAACGACTGTAGAATGTATCGAACGTGTCAGGACAAAACAGAGAACTAGTTTGTTCCGTAGACGATAGACATGGTGCAGGAGTTAGGGTAAGTCTAAACTAGGTCAGAGCTTGAACAATGTAGGTACAGTTATTTCTGCTCAGATTGTTCCTGTGGTTTGTACAAGTTTGTACTTGTTTGAGTCGTCGTGGAGAACCAGAATGATTCCAGCCTCATGGCAACAGTATTTACTGGCAGGCTGGCGGCTGTATCTATATAGACACTGTTGAAATACAGCTCTGCCACTGCATTTGAGTAGGTTACGGTTTCAAAGCTGAACTTTGCCCGAGTAGGCAGGACTCAATTGTTCAGGGGCTTCGTGCGATTTTGTAGCTAATACATTCGTCCTGTCAGGGAGTTGAATCTCGACCGGTTTGAACTGCAATCTTGTTGTTAGTGGCTTCTTTAACCATCGGCCACCCTGCAGCACAGGACCTATCTGAACTCGAGTACTATGATACTGTGTGATATGCCGTACAACCGTCCAGCTGCAAGCTGTACAATGTAAGTTGTGACAACAGTGGCTAGTTATTTTAGACACACCTAAATACAAATGTTTTCATTATTGACTCGATGGCTACAGATTTTTATCCTGAGAATATTTGTCAGTAAGTTTGAAAGTTTTGGTTGATTGGATACAAACGATTTTAACAATGTATGTGATTAACATTTAATGTGCAGTCTCGACGGCCGCGGGAATGGACATGCATTGCACTCCTCTGCATTGGGTGTGTGACTGTGTGTGCTTGCGCAGGATTGTTTCTAGTTTAAAACCTAGACCCATTTCGTTTGTACTTAAACTGTTTATTTCACTATGGAGTCCTTTTAAAATAAATACAAAATAAATAAATGAAGCTTTGAACATTTTTAGATAAATGAAGCTTTGAACATTTTTAAATAAATGAAGCTTTGAACATTTTAAACAAGACAAAGTGCGAATCGAATCGTTGTCATAAATTGACGAAGAGGCTGCAAGAAATCGTTAAACATAAACTAGCTGTGTGTAATTCTGAAGATTCCAGACGCCATCGGTGCAGCGAGATTTGAGGAAAGCAGACTGCTGTACTTGCTACTTGGTATTGGTGATAGTAGGAAGTTAGGAACAGTTACTATTCATTTATTCAGTACTTGTTCATTGTGCTGAACTTCCAGTCACGTGACCTGGCCATACATCTGGGTTATTTCTTTTAATTATTAAATTCGTTCTAGCTGAGAATCGTCGGTTCTGTTCCGCCAGTAACTGCAGGGAGCTCTGATGCATTGCACTAGGCCGTGCTCTGAACGCCTCGGTGGGTGGCGGCGGTTCTTTGTTCTTTCATTAATTAAGTTGATCTGATTTGTGAAAGTTACACGCCCAAACGCTCAGCACACAGAGACGTAGTATTGAGGTCTGCAGTCAAATTCGGTGTAAAATCACGTGTTCAAATAAACATCCACATCACTCCACCCCCCCCCCCCCCATGGAGGTGTTTGGTCTGAGGGGGGAGCCCTTCGACCTTACAGCGACAATGTCTGACATACACTCTCTCCCTCTCCAAATGTGCTGGCTTTTTCTTCTTCGAGAGTTTTGCACCAAACGTATTGTTGATAATTAGTTAGAAACTACTGTAGGTAGCTTTGTCTGGAGGAAGGGAGGGTGGGAGGGGGAGTAGAAGGTAGGGGTTGGGTTCTTGGATCAGGTCAGTTGCGTTCAGTGTCAGGTTGAGTTGAGATAAGAACAATCTGTCTTATCTAGTACAGACCGACTTTTAGACAGGAGTTTACATTATCAGATAGCGCCAAGTTGCATTCAAGAGACTGTCCTACTTCGTTATCTGTCCAGCAGTGTTAGGATACGGACGGCAAGCATAAACAATCTATGCTGTACCTAATTTTCTGGACTTAGTTTTCGTTGAGGATTTAATTGTCATGATTTGATGGGCAGATTGAGACTGTCCCGTTTAGAGCGGGTTGGACGTTGCAATGTGTTGTTTCTGGACATAATTGAAAGGGAATCGTTGACAATTCTCTCACCCCTAAATAAACCTGGCAGAGCTAGGCATTTATGCAATTTAGTTTTACTGTAGCAAAGTTTTATAACCGGATGCCCTTCCTGACGCTAGCAGAAGTGTCACACTACCCGTGTGGTCAATGACTTGGAGGAATATGGCCAGTATCATTAGTTAAGGCCCGACACCACGAAGGGGAGAAGGAGAAAAAGAGGCTTTTGAAACAAAGGAAGTATAATTTGGAACAATGGAAGACTTTAAGCGATGCAACACCTATAAGAGTCTGGGAGATTATGTGAAGGTGATGGAGTTATATTTTCTTGAATCTGTACTTAGATAGGGAGTTGTTGATCTTTGTAGACACTGTGTAGATGCTTATAGGCAAATAAAATATGTAAATTTGTATGTGGAAAGTGTTTCTGATGATAGTAAATGCATAGAGATTATAAGTACCTTTTATGCTAAAATGCTAATAAACAAGCGAAATGCATTAATGGAAAGTGTTTAGATGCAAATAGCGTCGAAATCTTTCAAGGTTATTGATCGCTTCTGTGGTGGTTGAAGGGGGCGGGCGACCCTCCCATAGCTCAGACTAATAAGAGGGTCAGAATTTATACAGCTGCATTTAGTTAACCTCGGCGTGGATTGATTGAACGCCTCTATGCTGAAGAAATCGTGCACCTCGGAGTAGGGGCTGACCCAAGAAGCAAGAGTTGTAGAGTCGTGCTGGCGTCACGTTGCTTGGCCTTCCTCTCTTTCTTCTCCCTTCCTCCTCCTCTACTCCTCACGGTGTGTCGGCGAGTTAGTGTCACGTGACCGAGTGCATGAGATCGTGGAGAGCAAAGAAGTTAGTTGAACTTTAGAGAGAAAAAACTTGTAGAAAGATTGTATCGTCTAGCAATTCACAACTTCGCAGCTGCGATCGATCGAGGAGAGTTACAGAAGAAGGTTCAACGTTGTACTGATGATTTCCTACCGTCGTTAAAAGTGGCTTGCGTTTTAAGTGATTAAACCTAAAGGTTTGAAGTTACAAGTTACAAAGGTTTGAAGTTAAAGGTTAAGTGATAACTTAACCTTTAGACTTAGACTTAAAGCTTAGACCAAGTTGAATGTAATAAAGGCCGTTAAAAATATTGTAGATGTTTCAATATTCTAAGTATCCTCGCGTTTCACAACTTGAGGTTTGATTGCGTTACCGAGAGCAGCTAATTTAGACACATCATGGATTGCAGCATCCGGTTTACTCTCATCGAAAAATCTCTATATTATTTTTTCTTTATCATACGATAAAAAGATAAGAAAGGCATATGGTTTATAGCAAAATATATTCTTGAGTGTTGTGCTTATTTGCTAGAACCATGTTTATTGTTTAGTTACAAAGGCAAGACACAGCAAAAGTGACAACCAATTGAAATATCTTATCTTAGTCCATGCTTTAGAAATCAGGAAAGGTGTGCATTATTAAGCTCCTATCTATTTAATGTTTATTCTGCTTGTTGTGCCTGGACAATCAGTGTGCAGATATGCTGATTGCAGATACCGGTACTTCAGCATCTCTACTTTCTAATTAGCATTTATAATTTACAGTTATTTCTAGTTAGTGAAATAAAGTAGACATATTGCGCTTCGACATTTTAAATGGCAAAATAGGAAATAATTATAGAGATTTGCATTGAATTCATATCCTGACATGTTTTAAGATTGTACACTTTATTGAATTCCTTCTATGCTATTTCGTCAAGTGCTATTTTTGTAAGAATTGTGATAGAACGCCGATGAATGGAATTAGCCAATGGTGTTGGAAGTAAATTGGAAATCTAGGAGCAATACTCAATAGTTGTTGCTGTGGGAGCATAATGAAAGTCTTGATACTGATATGTTAGTGACTGATATGTTAGTGACTGATAGCTTAGTGATTGATAGCTTAGTGACTGATAGCTTAGTGACTGACAGCTTAGTGACTGAATGCTTAGTACTGATAGGCTGTGAGTTGTGTGTGTGTGGATATTATTCAAAATGTTGCAACCTTCACTACTTCCGGTAGACACTTGAACTCTTCGCCAAGTCGTTGGACTTCTACTTTGAACGAACAAAAAGAGCAAATATTGTTCTGACACTTGATGCATTCTTTGTGCACTTGGTTGCTAAGGAGTCGCGGTAACTAAGGACCTTGAATGTGTAGCGTTTACTGAAGAGAGAGTTTCCTTGACCTCATGCTTGCTCTTCAAGTGCTTTAGTAACTCTGCATAGAATCGCACACCTTATTAATTATTAAAGTGTGTGTGTGCCGAGCTGATTTCACCCACAGAGAGAAACAGGTGCCTCGTTTCCGTGAGTGCATCTAGCGGCACAGGCAATATTTACACTGACTTGCACTGTCCAATGAGAGCGAGGAACGATATCACGTGATCGTTGCTTGTTGCAAGGTGCGACAACTGATATGACAACATCAGTTGTGTGTTTCAATGTTATGTTTAGTCTTGGTGCCTATACTTGTGAAAACTGTGTTACAGCTCTCACATGTAGAGATTAAGTTAAGTGTGCAATTGTGCATGGTCTTGTGATTTCCTACAGAAACGCTGTACAAAATATATGTGCATAGAACTGGCATAGGTAGATACGGTTTGATTCGGTTTGATTCTTTATACAGGTATTTTGATTAAAAACTGCATTCCTTGAATTATATAGTTAGCTGAACTTGCACTTCCTTGTAAATCAGTATGTTAACGTTGACTGTTGATCTAATGTAAGTTTTTGTTGAATCAACTAGGCAAGATGATTATCATGACAATAAAACATTAACGTGACGTTTGCATTGTGCAAGTGTTCTGTGTTTACATGCAGCATTGATATGAAGAATATACTGGTTATATTGTTTATATATGATGCAGCAGTCATTATACATCATATACAATCATCTTTAAAACATTCTGATAAATGTTGTACCGACTGAGGTGTGAAGTCATGTTTTTGTATACAGTATGGACCGTTGTTATTGTTACATATGCATGCATTAAGTGTCATATATGAAGTCAGCCATTCATCAGCAGCACAGTCAGCCTTGTGCATCGCTCTGAATAAGGATCGTTGCCTGTGTGTGATTCATCATGTAATACATGACTCATGATGCAACGTTATTCCGGAGTGTTTAAAACTCGTATTTATATCGTTTGTAACATTGGTATTGTGCTGTTATTCAAGTCAATATGAGGCTTTCCTAACCTTTGACCTTGACAATCCTGACCCTTGTGTGAAGTCAGAACGAAGAGGATGTGGGGGATGGATTAGACTGGAAGGTGAACGCGCATGGTTTGAACCTAGAGTCCTTCGAATCCACGGTGGATCGTGGTGGATGAAGAGGTCAAACTTAAGGGAATATTGTTTCACGGCCAGGGACCCCCCGCCCCCGAGTGACCTGAGATTGAAGCCGTTGCCTTATCTTAAACTTTCTATATATTTGTAGCAGTTTGTTTGAGTTTGTAAGGTTCATGTCGTCTGTAGGCCGCTTTCTTGAGAGTATATCCGGCGATGTGATGCTCAATTATTTATTGCTCGGCATATGTGTTTGTGACACTGTCTGTGTGTTCTATACTAGCCTTGAGAACGTTGAGCTGGTTTAGCCCACAAAGTAGAGTTAATATTTGTCAACCGTGCTTAGATTTGAGCTGTAAAATAAGTGGGTTTAATTCTGTATAGAACTGGTCTGTAATTTAAAAATGTGTTTCTGTTATTATTTGAAAGTTCTGTTGGAATATGTACAACGCTAGCACTACATTGCTCGATCAGTTTGTGAGCATCATCATGATCGACAATCATAACTACGACCACAAATTTAAGAAGCTAATTTGTGTTAAATTATTGTCAATCATATGTGAAGCAGCTAAAGCCGTTAATTTTGTGTGTTTTAATCAATCAATATATTAACGTGTGTTGCTGCAAACACACCTGATTGCTTGAAGATGTTTGTGATGAAAATCTTGTATTTTGTGCAGGTGATCTGAATGGCGCTGTTGTTGAAGAATTCGTCGAGTTGACCTCGAGTTGACCACGAGTTGACCTCGAGTTGATCTCGAGTTGACCCCTGTAGGCTATGCAGTGCAACTGATAGGTAGGACCATCTGATTTCTGTGCATTTGCTTGATTCTCAATATTTAAATATATAGAATATTTTTACTATTTAAAATTCGATTTGAAATCTACTTGAATAGTTTTGTATAGGTTCAAGCGTACAGTTGAAGAGCTGTTTGAGAACGCCATAAACTATCCTGACTCGTATATATTACATGAGATAAGCTTGTCACGCCGCGGTTTGAAGTGTAGTAGATCTAGAGTGTACACTTGAGCTCAATCTGATGAATCATTCAGCAGCTAAATTCAACATTTGTTTGTCATTATCAGCGCTGTAATAATTCTATTGTTGTTGTTGTGGTCAATATTTTGATGTGTTAAGTTATTGTGTGATAATCAGATGGAATCTTTATCTATGAAGTTGCACTGCAATTCAGAAATTGCTTTTGAGTCTTACAAAGCCTTGCTGCTGATGTCATATGTAGCGCTAGATGATTTAGCAACAAGTTTTTTGATTGTTATTTACAAGTGTAAAACAATTGTTTTTATTACATTGTTGTGTAGTTTAATCAGTTGTCCTTGTATAATTATTTGTAATGTTATATTTGTTTGCGTTTGCTAGCGGACTGAATAGCCTGTACGATGTTGCACCACACTAATCGGTCGACTCTCAGCCTGTCGTCATCCTCTACCCTCACAGAGACGGTCTCGATAGACTGCGAGGACTTCACAGACAACTTCCTCAAGTGCAGCACTTGCCTCTGTCTCTACGAGACCATCGAGCACAACCCGAAGCTGCTTCCATGCTCGCACACGGTCTGTCATGCTTGTTTAGAGCGAATCGTCGCCGCGCAAGGCTCCGAATGCCGAACGTTCCGGTGTCCGATATGTCGCGAGACGGTCACCGTTCCGCGCGGCGGCGTCCTGGCGTTCCCTCCCAGCTTCATCATCAACCAGTTGCTGGATCTGATGGCACGGCAGCGTCGTGAGGTCGTGCCCAAGTGCTCAACACATCTCCAGTCGGAGCTGATGTTCTGTGAGACGTGCGATGAAGTGTTCTGTTTCGAGTGTACGTCCGGCGGAGGAATTCACAGCAACAAGGACGCCAGCGGACACACGGTCGTCTCGTTCTCCGTCGCCATCAAACGCATGTCGGAGATACTGCTCTACAAGACGGGACTGTGCATCAAGAACTTGGACAAGGCTTCGAGTGTGGTTATAGGCGAGATGAATCGGCTTGATGTGGCTGCCGATAGGTGTCTCGACATGGCCAGTCTGGCTTTCCAGGTACTCTTTGTTAATACATTAACATTAAAAGGCTTCAGCGTAAGTTATATAATTATTAATCAACATCATCAACATGTGAATGTTTTGATTTGTTTGTTTTCTTACTGGCTGTCTGATGTACTGATTTGAAATCTAAATGGAAGTCAGATAGTTCGATCGGTGTTGTAGAAACTGATACCAGTACCGTACTAATACCATCAACTTTACATTGTCACTGAGAATCGGAATTCCTGTATCTACAGTTAAACATATCAGATTTGGTAATGCATTAATGGTTAAAGTACCGAGAATAATCTGAGGCATCATTAAAGGAGTGTTTTTAATAATTTCGTAATTTAATTTTAAAAATTTATTGTTGTAGTCATTACATTGTAAATGATTTTTGATTTTCTGAATCAGATCGTCTCGCATGCAACCCCATGAGCACTAAGATATGTACTCTTCACGGAAGAAATACTGTAAGGCTGAGAGGTGATGTTACCATTAAGTTTAATAATGTGCATTGCCTAGCATTGGATTTGCTATCACTGAAGAATATAACTAATTTCTGTTGCTATTAGTGAAATATATTAGTACATTAGTCAAATATAAAAAATTTTGTTGATAAAACCGTACACAACCGTCAGCTTCAGTTTTGGTCATTAAATAGCATTTACATTGACATTTAGCTAATTCTATATTTTTGTTCACTCAGGACATTGCTTCGTTAGTCGAGCAGCGAAGGCAGGAGATCGCTCAGACTGTCTGCTACATTCGCGAGGAGAAGAAACGTCTGCTGCGCGAACAGCTTGCGATCATCGAAGCGGAGAAGTCGAAGGTCCGTAGCAGCTGTGAGGGCATTCATAGCCAGGTGGAGGTTCGAAGTATCACGTCAAAGATCAGCGATCTCAACGACAAGCTCGACATTTCTACGACGTTAATCGAACCGCGTGAAAATGCTTTCATGCTCTTTGAGCCGGGAGTGTTTGACGTGTTAGCCGGCGGTGACAACAGGTCCGATGCGGAGATGAGTGCTGAAAGGTTAACACGGTCTGCTCAAACTAGCCCTCCGTCAGCTCTTCACAACTCGGTTGTGAATCTGACCGGCACGCAAAGAACTGCTGTTACATCTTTATCCATGGCGACATCAGACTACCCTTCAGCTTTCATCCTTGGCACATTGCCAGGTTCTGACAGATCTCACTTCAGAGATTCGGGCTTCGTAGGATTGCAGTCGGATGCAGGCTTTGCATCAGAGCAATACGCTGGACATTTGATTGGTCGAGATCCGGCTGGAAATGGTGCAGAGGCGACGCAAGCTCGGATGGCGTGCACAATGATGAGCACGATCGCTCGTGCGTTGGGTCGATTTGGATGCATTCGTGTCAGCAAGACGTTCCCTGCACTCTGTACTCTGGATCTCGTTCCTGTCGTCGTACACCTCAAGGCTGTGGCAACGGTCCGCACTGTCGACTACCACGGAGTGTCGCAGACTACAGGCGGTGACCCAGTCTACGTCGAGATGATCAACGAGCGAAGGGAGCTGATCCCGACGAACGTCACAGACAATCACGACGGTACGTACTCCGTGTCGCTGACGCCGCGGACCGCCGGCAAACACATTCTAAACATCACGATCTTCGACCGATGCATCCGCGACTCCCCGTTCGTTATCGACGTCGTCGCACATATCAATCCGACGAAGAAGCTCGGAGGGTCGGGTTCTGGAGAGCTGGAATTCCGGCAACCTGTGGGAGTGCTGAGCGCAAGCGGACTGCTGTATGTGCTCGACACCGGGAACAGTCGCATACAAGTGCTGGATGTAGAGGGTCGATTCGTGCGGCACATTCACGGGTCGTGCATGAACCAGCACAGCGGGACAGGGTTTTGTTTGACCGGGTCGGGTAATCTCATCGTCGTCAACTGGCGCACAAAGCGCGTGACGGAGATATGTTCGCGCACTGGGGACGTCGTGCGAGACTTTACGTGCAGCGAATTCGTCGAGCCTATCTGTGTCGCAGTTAACCGTCATGGCGAGATCGTTGTCGGAGATAACGGCGTGGGAAAACTGTTCGTCTTCGATTCTGCAGGTAAAGGATGGAAGAAATACGTTGTATTATATGAATATATATTAGAGAATAGCATAAACTACTGCGGTGTGGTGAACTTCTGTACTCCATTGAACTTACCACAAATGGTAATGGGATCATATAATTGGATGAATTATTCCTTGTTTATTGTGATACAGGGTGCTGTGTATAAAAATTACCTCAAGTGTATTTACCCGGGTAATGAGGAGCCAACACTCGGCCATTACCGTGGGGCAGTAAAGTGGTAATGGTTTTATCCTGTGTCACTCTCTTGTGTCAATATACGAGAGGTATTTCACAATTAAATTACAAAGAAGACTACACCATTTCAATGATTTGTAAAGGCACTTAAATTCTGGTATATTATTCTTTTTGTAGGTTACTCGTGGTAATTATTTGCTGATAGAGTAGTGGCGATGATGTTAAGGTATCTCAGTGCTGGAATTTTGTAGTAAATGCTTCCATTGCACACATTTTGTAATTGCTTAGAAACAATTTTGGATAAAAATTTAAGATTTTACAAGATTCGTGCACAGCGATTTTATATTTTCTGTTTTTTATATTTTATATTTGTTGTATGCTGGGGCACATTATTTACAGTATTCATAAACTGTTGGTGCTCGGATATGCATGCAAAAGA
>JAQFYQ010000828.1:0-15145 GCA_034694885.1 Buchholzia appendiculata | reverse complement strand
GAGAGAGAGAGAAAAAAGAGAGAAAAAGAGAAAGACAGACAGACAGTCAGACAGACCGACAGACACCGACAGACAGGCAAACAGAGCGAGATCAAGCTGTAATCCATAGGAAGAGAAAGACCAGGTACCTTGCCATCACAACGCTCAATCCTAATAACATCTCTGCTGGCCGCATCGATGGGATCGATTCATACATTAATGCAACCTGCTCGAGAACTGTACGCGTAGCAAT
Source organism: Buchholzia appendiculata (assembly GCA_034694885.1). Lineage (NCBI taxonomy): Eukaryota > Metazoa > Annelida > Clitellata > Enchytraeida > Enchytraeidae > Buchholzia > Buchholzia appendiculata. The sequence continues at coordinate 14,913 of JAQFYQ010000828.1, read as the reverse complement.
AAGAGGAAATGATTGAGGGCCGACGAGCTTCCGGTAGGCAGCTGATGAAGCGTTACCACTCTTTGAAAAGCGAGTCGACTCTCAATGAGCGGACTCTCAATCAGATGAGTGACGTCATACAAAGGATTAACGAACCAAAGTTTTGCTTTTACAATCAAGAAAATGTTCCTCAATCGTTATAATTAAACTAGAATACTAAAATAATCCCAATGGATTAATATGGATGGCAACTGGATAAATAAACGAGGTGCACTGTCCGATTGCATGTTCCGGAAGGGGGGGTTTACTTAAAACAGTACTTTGAACCAGTAAGCCTTCCCTGTGGAGGAGAAAAATTGAGAATACTGCCACTGCAAGGCCGGTAAAGTGGATGTTGCAACGAAGGGTAAGTAGTTTGATCAGCAGCAGCAGCATGAGTGTAAACTACTACCACCTGCGCTTTAGTTCCTTCATGATGATGGAGTTAGCTTGCTGCCACTACGAAATCAAAGTGCACAACGACTCTGAATAAGGGAATCCATTCCCGGTACGGGTTGGCGTCAGCAAGGGCATGCGGCTGTACAAAACCAGCAATGATGAACCCTCAGGGACATTGTTTAAGTCCACTTCTGTGCTTACCACATACCTTGCAAAACGCGAATAGCACAGTATATTATAAACCGGCGATGATGATGATGATATGATAATGATGATGATGATGATGATGATGACGATGAGGCAAATTGAGACAATACAATAGTCCAGAGCCCCTTCTGTAGTGCAGACAACATAACGATATAAACTTGCTCAAGATTTGCCACAGTCAGCAGCAAAGGTGATTCAAGGCCACTTTCACGGTGCCAGGTGAGTAGGCTATCGGGTCATCTGTCAGAACAATCAATTAGGTTAGAATTTAAACTTATATACCATATGTATTATTTGTGTGAACAAAATATGCATTATATTATACATTTAGCATATTTATTTATCATCCAAACTATTACCACTATTGGTATACATTTGATCATGTACAGAATAAGTTTATGTGTCCAAACACTGTGTAAAAATACACCCACCACTTCAACAAATCAGTCCTAAACTGTAGGATGCATACACAATAGCCAATCCACAACAAGTGCATCAACCACATTATGAACATAATGTTATAAATAGGCTTAAATTTAAAAAAAAAACATTACCAATAAAACAGTTAATAACACAGACAATAACTTGTAAGATAATAAAAAGTTGCTATCAACGTGCAGCTGCAGACAACCACAAGTTCAATTGTTTACAGTGAAAATCATATTGCACAATATACAAAAGTTTGACAATTGATATACAATCATGAACACCTGCGATTGTAAAAATATTTTAAGTTGAACTACTGCTATTGCAAAGTTATTCTATTGCAGACTAATAATGGGTTCCCCCTCGTGAACATCATACCAATCGATAATGAACACAAAAGTATAAAAAGCAATAAATATAGAAATCCATTGTAAAAAAGCTGCACTGAAAGGTTAACTAGAAAGTCTAGATACAACAATGGCAATAGCAGCGAAAGCACATCATGCACGGCTGAAAAACTTAAAGTTCATGAATAATGACTGATTTTCAAAACGTGATAACCATTCAGTTAACCTACAGTGAATATTTTGAACAAGCAGCTCATGAATAATTATTAACATCACAAGCATCTCATGAATAATAATTCTAAAGACATAAGCAATTGGTGAATAGCATCAATACACAACGGAGGCGCACAGAAAAGTCAATGGTTATAAACCTAAGCCCCAAAATAGCTGAATATTATGATGGATGCAAAGCTGTCAATAATAATTATTGCTTCTTATATTAAGTATAATAGGCATAGTGATGGCATGCAGCAGCGGTACATGTTGGCATGAAATAATATTATGGAAGACAATGCACAGGTGTATACTTGTTTTCCTTCAGATGGTTGAACACCAATCCACAGAATTCTCCTTGGCATGGAATTTATCCCAAAGCCACAAGTCGTACAGCTAAAATCATACCATCAAAACGCAATCAAACTTACACTGCCAGTGCATATCATCAATTCATCATCATCATCAATCCAATATCGCTTCATGCCTTTGCCTAGAATGTTTCCATGTTAGAAAATGCTAGACAACGTCCGACAACCTTCACATGGCAGGACTGTTACTCGCCATCAATTTATCCTTAATCAAAGTGAAAAGTAGATGTGCCAATTTACGCACTAGTCAATCAACGACTACAAGTGTAATATTACATTGACATTTTGGAATCAATGAAGATCCTGTCGGTCGGATGCCCTTACTGTAACCAATCATCTTGCTGCTCGATTATGAGTTCGCTGATTATGACCGTCTATTGCAACACCCTACTTCACTGGGTTTACCAGCACATATAATATTATGTTGAATTTCACACTAATTCTGTGTAATAACTTGTGAAGCACACAAACGCACGTGCATGCACATCACACACATTCACAAATGCCTATGCACAAGCATATACATACACATACATCAACACACCTTTACTGAACAATTAGCGAGTAATGTTGCTCTCTAAATAGAGAAGGTTTAATTTTTCTCTACAGAGCTCTCAAATGAACAGCAATCGATTTAAACACAAGGCGCCAAACTGAAGAGAGCAATCAAAATAAATCAACCAATATTATATCAAGATTCACAGCACGAAGATCTTTCAATGGCTCTCAACAGGGGTCTCATAAAAAACTAGAATTTAAATATGCCATAATGTACACAGTACATTCATACACTTGAGGTTTGTTTGCAAAGAAAAAAACTTTTTATAGCTCACCGGCCTAGAGTACAATAATACCTATTTATAGAGAGAAAATTGCTCAACATAGGACCTACCAATATAAACTTCAGATGATAAAAGCCTAGCTACTGAGTGGCAACACATGACTTTCAGACAATATTATTATGCATGCCTGCAACTCAACCTGCGACACTGACATATATATAGCAAGAGAGAGATGCAATCCAGATGTGAGTAATTAAAAAATAACTTTACTTCTACCGCTCTAGGCTTTGAAGATAACTCAAGCTTCCAGTCACATGTTTACTATTCAGATCCATTACAACACATCCCTTCCCCCTCCCCCTCACACAGACATACACAAATATATACACACACACACACAGACACACACATCCATATAAGTACATCATGCGCCTGCACATGCAAGCACAAGTTTGCATTGGTCAGAGGAGACAAATTAGATACTAGTATCACTATCACCATGGAGAGAGAGTAAATATAAGCATGCCCGGTAACCAAGACATGACCAGGCAACCAGCTATAGACACAATGAGACAATGACAAACACAACTCATATAAGATGATTTACAGGAGCACTTTGCAGCAATGGGCTGCACATTTGCACAAAACAAACTGATTAAGAATAATGACAAGTAGAGTCAATGGAGAGAAACTTTGATGAATTATCTGTGTGCCAGAATCTGAATTTTCCAAAACGTATTATGTGCAAGTCACCAGTAAAAGGTCAAAGAAAGATGATGCATGGACAGTATTCAGTTCTTTTCTACTAAACAGCAGTATTATCTTCTTTGACATTATCAAACTGCATGTAGAACAAGACAAAACCAAGTCAAAAAAGTTATCAAAATATTATCATACAAATATTATGAAGCACCATCATCGATGAAAAATTGTATAAATTCTATTATACACTGTAAATAACAATCATATTTATTATGCCCAATAATAACTAGCATTACCAAAATAATCCAGAACATAATAATGATAAAAAGTTTGTTGGAATACCTTAATGGAGTCGAAGCAGCACGTGACTCGCCCATTCTGTATCTCGACGTGCGGAGGTGGATGAGCATACTTGCATTCCTCGTCAGTCCTGGAGCACTTGCTCCTCGCAAACTCACGGCACACCTCCAGAGTGAGCCACCTCGAGTCCTTGCCACCTCCAGCAGAAGCAGTTCCCATTGGGATGAGTACCGGACTAAGGGCAGCAGAGTTCACAAGAGCCATGACTTAAAGATCAGTCCGGTGTCGGCTCAACGGAGACGCTGTTGTTCACTTAATCTCCGCGAACTCTCCTTAATGACTATATTAAATTATCGTTAAATATTTCTCCTCATGCATGCAACCAGCGCGCAAAGTATTCAACTTTTATAAATATTTACACACAGTGTTTCTCGTGTGAAAGTAAGTATCTCTCTCTGATGCTAATGCAGCCTTGTTATTTCTCTCTGATGTATCAAGTTTAAGCAGGAAAGGTTGATAACAGGAATCAGATAAGCAGAGTCCCGCTGTTGAATTATTATTGACAGGAACAGACTGGTTACGTTGATTAGTTCTGATGGAGTATGACTGGAAACGTTCTACCCAATCACAGATCTCCTTCCTAGTTCAGATAGAGTTTGACCCAGCAGGTCCTGTCCAATTATAAATCGTTGTGGTTCACAGGATCATTTTAGTTTATCTGCAAAAATAACGGCATAGCATTACATTAAATTTTTAATTTACAACTTCAGCCAAGCATAAAACTTAATACATAGAATAATTGAGCTAGCTAGAGATTAGATAAGGCAGTTTATAATTCAGTTAACACATAAGTATCGAAAAATAACACAAGTGTAAACTAGTGCACACTATACAGCCAGGTCACTTGTTATCGGTCAGGCCGTCCTGCTGTATAAATCTTTCCCTGTATAAATTGTTCCTACAGAAAGATCCTGTTGTAGCAGAAAGCCGGATGTTGATAACTTTCTAACAATAATAATGTAAATGTAATGTTAGCAGAGAGCAAGGATAGCCACAGCCAGCTAGTAACTCTTGTCAAGCTAGGATCTGATCAAATACATCCACCGCATCGTGTACACTGTACAGTGTACACACCAACGCAACTGTACACTGTAAAGCGAACATACACGTGTACTGTACACTTTGCATTTCACAAACACTAATTAGATAATCATTAGTATTGAAAAAAGGCTGTATACTAGATAAATGTTTTATCTAGCATACAGAAAGAAGTCGTTCTAGAAGTCGTTTTAGTATGTATACATACTAAAACGACTTCTTTGTATAATACAAAGTCTTTAATTCAATAACAATAAAACACAATTATGGTTTGGCAATAAATATAATTTCAGACATCAGTTGAATGATCACGTGACATGCGATAGATAGGGCTGTCATTGAGACACGGCTTATGATTGGTTGGGCTGTCGCTAGCTGATACAAAGAATGTACAAATAATCTGGATTCTCTGCTAAACTAAAATCATGGCAACAAAATTCATCACACAAACACAAATAAAACCTGTTAGCTTATCAAAAACCGATTGTGTATTACTGTATAAGTGTAAAAAGAAAATTACGATTACAGTAATTATCTTTACTAGCAAAATAAGACCCAACGTTTATTGATTTTGAGAACGAACTTCAAGGAAGTCTGTGTTGAGTTTGCAGGTTACTTGCAGCACTATCACTTTCATTCGGAACGCACTCGCGCCTCGGCCTTTTCTCACCCGGACACAAAAAACGTGTACAACACACTCGGCGTTGTTCTGATCCTCCAGACACAAAGTGAATACACACGTGTTATTTAATGCTATGAAGGAACTACGGCCGTACGGCCGCGAGGCAGAAGCAAAAAAGTTCCGCCTGGATAGAAACGTTCCACATTGAAGACGAGAAAACCGGTACATGACATCATCTTCAACCTCCGACGTGTCGGGAGTGATTCCAACAACAGACTTCTTGCAAGTCCACACCCACCCTCCGGTCCGCCGGAACAATAATTACAATGTCTACTTAATGATGATACGCCATTAAAACATTAGTGATGAATCAGCTCACGGATTAAATAGTACATACTATTTACGCTGATCAATAATTTTCATCCATCTAGTTTCATCAACATTTTATTGGTGAATCATCAATAAATAAACATTGCAATCGTGCCTTGAGGCTATAGACAATATCGGCTGCGAGTACAAACCTATTACACTCAAGTTGTGAAGACAAATCGACTTGCCAAGCTGTCGAATTACAAACCAACGTCATAACACACAGTGTACACTATAGCTCTACGAGTTGCATCCGCCTGAATTCTGATACCCAGCTGAAAGAGAAATTGCCGCCGCCGTCTACACATCAGCAAAACTTCTTCTGGCCGTCAGCCAAAGCAAAACTTCTTCCGGCAAAAAATAGAATGAGCAGACATCTATTATGATAGATTTTCCATTGTCCATAACATTTATGGATCATTGAACCTGACCTTATTAACATAACTATAAAAAGGTGTCATACTGAAACATCAGTTTCTCATTCAATAAATTTATTCATAGGCCTACTAGAACAGAAAAAACAGAGCTACAGAATTACGACTTCGCAGATATATAATGATTCCGAAACAGTACAGCTATAACTTATAAATGTGTATACGCAAACGCGCAATATTAATGCTCTGTTACATAATTATTGGCAACGATGTAAACGTCTCTGCATTCATCCTGAAATAGAAACAAACTGTAATTTGACTAGGATATTTAAATATGAATACTGAATGTTGATATGAATGTGCAGAAATAATTTTTTGCATTGCCATACTTTAATCTAAACTGCAAGGCTTCCTAGGCCTGACTTCTGACAGTAAAACAAATACGATTTCATTTACAACGTGTCGGCTGTTGACCAGCACAACACTCACAATATTACCATTGTATGCATCACGTGCCCTTATTAATGACAAATACAATCTTTCTGTCGCTACGACTTGTCCCTTGTCTAGCACTTAGACGAAAGAGAGAGAGAGAGAGAGAGAGAGAGAGAGAGAGAGAGAGAGAGAGAGAGAGAGAGGGGGATGGTAGCGAGAGGCTGGGGAGAAGTTTCCCGGAGAACGAAGAGAGAGAAAGAGAAAACGAGAGTCAATAGACACAGATTACATATCGTGAATTCATCTCTACAGGCAATGCCTATGAAAGCAGCAGATAAACTGCTTGGCCGAATAAAACTGACAGTAATAGGAGCTCAGCAACTGACTAACCCAGGCTTATTACTCGCTAAGTGATTAATTTAATAGATTCACAAGGGAAAGACAGACAGAAAGACCGACAGACAGAACAGTGCTGTGAAGTATGCATTTCCTATCGCCCAATCTTTCAGCTTGACGCTGCACACATGATGTCACGTGACCGGGCAAGAAGGAGGAGGAGGAAGAAGAATAAACAGAAAGAAGATAAATGTCACAAAACAAAGACAACTTCCATCTTCAGTTGATCGACCTTGTACAAGTTCCTAAATCCAGGTCACTGTCTGCCTGCTGCCGTCAGCGGACAGACCCAAAAGCGCACACAACTATAAGCATGCATACACATATTACACAATGTACAATGCATACACAATGTACAATGCATACACAATGTACAATGCATACACATTGTAGAACGACCCAACAGAACTACACAACACTGACACACAACACAAAATCACATGCATTCACTCTGTGTATTAGTTCAAGCGCAATTTTCGACTGAACGCAAAACTGTGTACACACATCGTACACACGCTTTACACCTATCCATTTCCACACAGGGTAAGTCCGTTCACCGGGAAGCCCCCCCCCCCTTGCTTGCAAACAACAACTGCTCAGTGCTTGTAATTATGACTGACATCACACGATGAACACGAGGCAGCAAGATCATCAATCGATAAACGAGGAGCTGCTGCCAGTCATTCCTAGCAAGAAATCTGATGAGCTGCCAATCATTCCTAGGAAGAAATCTGATAAACCAGCCAACAGTTTCTAGGAACAAGGAGCTGACTAACGTGCTATCATTGAACATACATGAACTACTAAGCAACATTTTACAGCAATCTACTCATCCTACTTCAGCTACAGTCATGAATCATTAATTATCGAGCCTTCTATCATGGACGTCTTAGTATGTCTGCTGCACGTTTTGTCACAAGTATCATCCCCAAAGATTTCGTTCTGGCTATTGTCCTCCAAATATTCGAAGTATCTGCTTCTCTTCTTCTTATCATATAATTCAAACTTCTCTTTTACCTCGTCTAGCATACCAATTGCTTCCCAACCACAAAGTTCTTCAAGATTATCTATGATGCTTGTAACAAATGCACAATCCAATTCTTTGCTCAAACCACATCACTACAGTCATCTTCTTTCAGTCATTACTTCTTCACTTTTCTTTCAGTCGTTATTTCTATCACCATTTCTATCAAAGTAGAAAAATCCATACTTCAAATATCTCAATTTTGTAATTTCTGCATTTTTTTATTATCATGGGATTTCAAAATTCAAAGATCAGATGAAAGAAGTGGAGCTTGGCAACCAACATGGATATGAAGAAACTGAAAAAAATTAAAGCCCATGATTGTAGCAAAGCCCGTGATCGAAACAAAGCCCGTCATCGTTGCAAACCCCGTCATCGTAGTAAAGTCCGTCATCGTAGCAAAACCTGTTATCATAGAAAAGCCCGTTATCATAGAAAAGCCCGTTATCATAGAAAAGCCCGTTATCATAGAAAAACCTGTTATCATAGAAAAACCTGTTATCATAAAAAAGTCCGTGATCGTAGCAAAGCCTGTGATCATAGAAAAGCCTGTTATCATAGAAAAACCTGTTATCATAGAAAAGCCCGTTATCATAGAAAAACCTGTTATCATAGAAAAGCCCGTGATCGTAGCAAAGCCTGTCATCATAGAAAAGCCTGCTATCATAGAAAAGCCTGTTATCAAAGCAAAGCTCATGATTGTAGCGATCGGAGCATGAGTTGCTGAGCAACCATTGGATAGCTAAGTATCATGTCTATTAAATCTGTCTTTTAATTTACGAGATTCATAAGCATAACATGCTTCTGACAGCTACTGCCCATTATTCCAGCCTCTAGTAGTCCTTAGAGATTTATTTAATCACTTTTAAAATATACCTCAAGATTCTTCTTATTGCTTTTCCTGTTATTATTCTAATCCTAACCTGCCCCTCACATGCTCAGTTCTACAAAAAGCATAATGCCTAGATGCTTAAACCCAAACACTAATTAATCGCATGCAATTAACTATTTTAATCAAAAAATTAATTTTTTAACTCACGATTAATTTTCAATAAAAATTCAGCCTAAATAGATACTGCTATTCCTTGAAAATATCAATTGCCTTCAAAGCTTTTAGCATTTTACTCAACGTTTAACATCATGTGACAATGAAACAATAGATCTCAAAGAAGATCTATGTGAAATCTATCATTCTGTCATAGATCTTGTAGGGCCTTCAACATTGCTTAAACAATGATAATATTCCTCTGTCGCTTTGGGTTAGAGTTGATATCAGGGCGCCAGATAGAGCTTCCTCTAAAAAAATACTACATCCTTCAATAGTGCACACAGCTTCTAGCCTATTCTACCAATGTAACAGACAATATAATCAAGTCAACCGGATGCTTTCTTTAGTTCACAACCCGGCGACTCGGCAGAAAACAAGCAGCAGCAAATCCTTCAATCTTTTATCACAAAGTGTTAACTCTAGCATTAGTCACCTCACATAGCCTACCGCAACGCAACGGTTATACAAATGTCTCCTTGAGATTCGAGTACTGAGAGATTAATACAGCACTTGAGACCTACACACACGTGTGTAATTTATATTAGCAAGCAGCCTACCTGAACTACACTACTTCAAGTACGCATACCTGTAATCGTTCATACAATCTATCAGACCTGCATGCATGCTTGCTACTATATACACTGAGTAGCAAACAGGTAACGGCTGCAGTTCGTTCATAATTAATCAAATGAAAACAATCAGAACAATGAATAGATTCTTTCAACAAAGCAGCTGAAAATAGATGCTTCTGCAGCTGCAAACAGCTTCTTCTGTAGCTGAGAATTGCTGCAGAAGCAGCTACAAGTAGCTGTTTCTGCGGCTACATATAGCTGATTCTCTGCTAAAGTTAGCAGCACATCCTGTTGAACTAAACTCGAAACAAAAAAATGCAGGCAGCAGAAAATTATAAATAGATCACAGGTCACAAAAACCAACATTTCCATTTTCATCCATCGCCACCAGAAGAATATTAAACATAATCGCTTCAAATTCAGAATATTTTAACCACAGCCCCCCCCACACACACACACTCCTTCATACACATATTACAAGTATGATGAGAGACATCAACGACATGCATAAAATTTACTTTTGTTACTGTTAACTTGTGTTAAGTATCAATTTACTTTATTATGCTTTCATCTTGTTTAGTAGTATAACAGTAATTAAACTACAAATTATGATTATAGTTGTTTAATTACATCTAATAAAGCCATTGCCCATTTCATTGTAAGTAATAAAGCAATTATGTTGTCCATTTCGTGCAAAAATATTTCTCGTACTATTCAAATTATTTGTATTCCGGTTTCAATATTTGGCTTGTCTTTTCGGTTTAAATGCAGATACTTTTTTATGCATACAATAATTTATACATAAACTTTAATCTACTACAGCATGTCAAATACCTACAGATATCATATTACTACTACCATATTTTACCAATTCAAACTGGCACTCAAGCAAAAGAACATTCGAATGTGTCGATCCTTCCATTCACTATCTATATACCAGACATATGCAAAATGTACAGTCGTACAGGACGTAATGCAGCAAATATCAAAGAAGAGAGAGAAAACAGTGCAAGGCAATTAATCTTCATTTTTTAAACTCTCGCTGCAGAGTACATAATTAACCTAAGCATTGTTCAACATAAACAGTAGAAACTGCATTCATCCGCATTCATACTGCAACTGCATTCATACTGCATCAACTGCAACTGCATTCATACTGCATCAACTGCAACCGCATTCATACTGCATCAACTGCAACTGCATTCATCCGCATTCATACTGCAACTGCATTCATACTGCATACATTACATTATATAACACATTCGAAAAACCCTGCAAGGTAATTAATCTTCTTTAAAAAATTCTGTAGAGTACATAATTATTCTTAACCCAAGTATTAAACGTAAATAGTAGAAACTGCATTCAGCTACATTATATTACATTATATAACACATTCGCAACAACACTTCCGAAATGACCACCTAAATATAAAGCGATGCTTTATGCTGGAAATCGGTTCAAGATTTATCTCTACAATAAAAAGAAGTTTGCACTAGAAATTAAAGACCAGCAGCAGCTGCACTCACCGAAAGCACTTACGAGAAACAGGAGACCAGCAAGCACGCTGCAAGCCCTGTCTACATTCCTACACAGCAGCAGCAGCAGCGCGGCTTGATGCAGCCCAGGCCGCCGCCGACGTTATAAAACAATGCACGATCAGTTGCTATCAGATCTGTTTTCAACTCGCCGTGCAATGTCTACTAAACCTTCGCTTTCATCACCTGCAAGCTCTATCCAACGATCGCTTTTTTGCTCATATAAACTAGAACTACAATTTCGTGTACATTATGCAGATTTTACTATGCATTCTGGCGGACAAAAATAGATGAAGTAAACACAGAAGAATTTCAGATGGATGGTATTATAAATAGCACTGAAACTGCACTGATCTAATATATAGCCATGGCATTACGGATAGACTCACATTGAAAATCTATTCCTACCATTAAAAGAGATCCATAAAAAATCCATTAGAATAAAACTATTGACTTGAGCCTAAAATATAAAAATTAGAACCAGAATTTACAATACCAGACTTCAATAACTTGTTAATATGCTCGAAGCAACAAAACCTGCAGGTAATCCCTCTCAGCCCAAAGTCTAGACTGCACACAGGATCATGCAGAGCACTGTTTACAACTTCAGTGCAACTTCATAAAAAAACATGCGTAGCACAAGACAGCATTCTATTACATGAACCGTAAAGTAAATGTATTAACCTATTCTGGATAGAAAGAAGCCCGGGGTGCTGATCTCCAATGGAAACCATCAGTCTCTGACGTCGTACAAGGTTCCCCTAATCGGGGAAAATGCGCCATGCAAACGTGTCAGTTTACTACCTCTAGCCTTTAACAGCTAACACCTACTCATTCTGCTTGGTAACAGGGGGGGTAGACGGTACACAAATCTGCCTGGTTATAGATAACACAGCCTGGTAAGGGATTTGAACCCGAGACTTTTATCACACGAGGCCAGCGCTCAACTGCCCGAGATGTCTAAATAACTGCATACAATAGGTCAAGATTTAAAACAAGGTTTACGATCCCAGACCAAACAACTGGTCAAAAGCCTGAAGAAAAGTGGCAGCTCCCTCAGTGAAACCAACAAGGCTTCCAGAAACAGTCTGCTAGTTAGATCACTTAGCTTTTAACTAATACATCATCAGCTGCTTTACATCATCATCTAACAAATTTGAGGAACAACAATTCACAAACTGCTGACACACAACTGAACTGTATATCACAAAGTATCAACTTATAATAAACCGTACATATCTGTAGATGAACACAAAAAGTGTCAGATTTAAATACTTAGCCCTGAAGCTGTTCAGCTCCTCCATACACATTTAAAAATGTTAAAACTATTTTCATAAAAAATGTTTTAATCATTTGTTGTTTCTGAACAGAATATGCCTAACATGAATTCGTGCAGCCAGGAAAAGAGGCAAACACAAAAGTGGAAGCACTTGGATAAAGCGTCTATGAAGGGATATGAAAAGATTGTGACTCTGAGCTTAACAGGCACATGACCATGATTTGTGGAAAAGAGCTAAATTGTTGGAACCATCCAATCCTTCCCGACATCGAAAACTGCTGGTGTTGAATTCAAGAACTATATTTAAACACAGAATGAATGAGCAAGCTCACCTTAACAACTATACATTCAATAAAAGCTATGAGGTAGGAAACAAATCCAAGGTAGGAAACAAACCCACAAATTGCAAATTAAATTGAACTAGGCAAGCCAGAATTATTTCCTCTAAGCCTCACTTGAAATCAAACACTTCATCCTGAGTATGTTAGTGGTGGTCTGGTAAAATAAATAAAGATTTGTAAATGCCGAGTAAAAGGTACTTGTTTAAATAGTTTTATTCAATAGGCTATTAGGCAGTGCATACTGTTATTGGTATCCTAACCTGGCCTTGTCTACATTGCTTACATGTAGGTTCAGAAGACGAAGAGAAGAATGAGAAACAATAATATGTGGGTGAGCGTAGTCATGCTGGGGTTAATGTACTGGAAGACATATACACTGTATGATATCTATCAAGACCGTTTCCTCACCACAGCCCTTACCGAGTCCACAAGATGTGATTGATATCAAAGTCACAAGATCAATCTGTGCCGAGCACAGGTACAGATTTCAATTAATTTCCCCGGAAGCTCATTATAGATGGATTTTTACAACTTAGACTGTGAATGGGGGATTTCTGTTTCAACAAGTCATTCTCTTTAGTTCAGTAACTAGCCCAGTGGTAATAGGTCAACCATGACCTATTTATGACTGGTCTGCTATTCGCTTTCGGACAATGAATGTGCTGAGCACAAATATAGACATTACGCCCCTGAGGGCTCATTAAGCATTTTCGTCATCGTTATCGTCAACATGTTGTCATTGACATGCCCGCAAAACAAGAAAGACACATACGGGAAGAGTTGCTTATAGGCGATTGAACCTTACAACCTGCTGCGTGTGCACATTGGAGACGTTAAGGTTGTAGCATTTCTACACAAATCTTCTTACTCGCAAAGATCTATACTAGATGATTCTCAAAAATTGATCAGGAACGTTTTAATTAACTGAAGACTGAAATAGCCTGGTTTAAACATCTAAATTTTTGCAAACAAAAATTTGGTGAAAGTTTCAATCAGTCGTTACATAACCATCCTTCAAGACTAAAACGGTTTCAACAAACTGCCAAGACACTCTCGAAACAAGATAACATCTATAGACGCAATAAATAATTGATTTGCTAAAATGATAACGATTTAAAATTTACAAATTACATTTAAATCTGGCGACAACATGACGAACCAAATTGTCTAAAGCTCTCGAAAAGAAATCTAGATGTCTGGGTTCTCCTACACTTCAGTATATTGTGTAAAGTCAGTGGACTTTACGGTCTCTTGTTTGACTAGCATTAAAGGAGGGCATCCGGCAGGAGAAATATGCCCGTGTTGAATTGCAGTTGTGATACAGACATTTTACCGAGTTGGAGTTATCTCCTTCGTGATATAGACTTGGGCTCATAGCGTAGCAACGTGTTATATGAGTGTGATAACCAGAGTCTGAAGGTTGAATAACTAGATGAATGAAAAGACACGGGCCTATTGAGATATCATGTGATATCGTGTAATATAGGTGGTCGTACCTGTGTTCTTTGTGGTAAATTAGCGATGGTAAAATTCATAGCTGACAAGCGGCTTTCATGAGCAAACAATAATTTAAGTGCTGTGATACAAAGATCAATAAATCTAGACTCAATGCAAAGCAAAGCAAACAATACAAATCAAGTAACTCTTCTGAATCTCTAATGCATATACTTATATGTCAGTGGCTGCAGAGACCCAGACTAAAAACACGTGCGTCGCACAGATGATGTCATGACGCTATCTTTGGCGCGCACTTGCTAAACAAATTTGATCGAGCGAAATAAAATCTATCGTGATTCTATATCTAATTAATCAATTAAATCAATTATACAGTTAATTAGTAAATTAATTAGCAGTAGGATGTCAGTATAGAATATGTAGAAGTAATAGAATTGCTAGTCAAAAGTCTAGGTCTCACAGAGATGTGCCTATATGTCAAATATAGAACAGGTGTTTCTATTGAATTAGGCAAGTATGTGGAAACCTAATTTCCAAGAGTACAAGATATGGGGGTTAAACCTCGATATTGGAAATCGAACCCGCGACCTTGATATACGA
>JAQFYQ010000827.1:0-15155 GCA_034694885.1 Buchholzia appendiculata | reverse complement strand
TTATGTCACCGGTTTCCTTCACCCCCCCCCCCCACCCGGTGCACACAGGTTAAAGAAATTATTTGTTGATGTGTCAGACTTGGAAACTCGTCTGCATAGATTTATAGACGAGAAACGATGATGATGATGGTGGTGCTGGTGATGACGACGATGACGATGACGACGACGATGGTGATTATGATGATTATGGTGATAATTGAGAATGATGATGACGATGATGGTCTATCGTTTGTACAAAGTTATCAGGTTCGTTATTGCTGCAGCTATACATGTTCAGATTGGCAGGGACGTATTTAAGAGTGTTTGAATACGTGCTTGAACCCCCAAATGTTAGAATTTTCTCAAATTGACTAATTTTTCTGTTTGGTCGATACCACGCCCCTCTCTGCGCCTCAATTCATCAGTTCACCATTGGTAAACCCCTAAATGAAAACTGAAAAGGTCAATATCATTTGCAAACTCCGCAACGAAATTCGGACGTCAAACCCTTCCGAATTGAAATCCTATGTACGGGCCAGAAGATCAACCCTACCACGAATTAGTGGTGGGGCCAATCGAACATTACATTTTGTTTAGTCTTTTTTTTATCAAATTTACAATTTAAACTAACCTACTATAAAGCGGAAGTCGCTATCTAAAAAAATGGTATGATTACAGTTTTCACCGAGAGCGAGAAATGTGCTGGCTGTTAATCAGTCACAGAGTGATGAATGAAACAGATCTAAGAAGTTTTAGAAGAGATTTCATAACAAGAAGTGAGTCATCGTCTTTCAGAGGAATAGGAAGAACGTCCGGGTAGCGTGCTAACAAAAGATAGACAACAACAACGCGAGGACTAAAAGGGAGGGAACTGATACAGCAGTTACTATTAATATAATTCAAGAAATTATTGTCGTTTATCTTTTTCGAGAAATGCGGGAGTAGAAAGAGCAAACGATCATGAAAGATCGAATAAAGAAAACAGATTTAATGTCGCTCACGTTATGACGTTAAACAGTTGCGAAATCAAAGCAGTACGTAGGCTACGCTATCTAGTCTTATTACTCATAATCGTAACAGCTCACATACGCTTATGATAATGATTATGTTCAAAACGGAAACTAAAATCAATTTTCGGCAGATTTCAATGCAATTATACTGGCAGAGGAGTTTTTTGTCATGTGTCGGAGAGGATTAGTAACAGCATGGGACTTAATTGTTGCCACACGGTGTCAAATATTTTGGTAGAATTAAGTTAAATCACAAAATCGAACATTTTGACTCAATTTCGGCTATCAGATTGGAAAGCTAACCAGTAGTGAGTCAAAGTTAGTGATGCTATTCCTATGCTCAATGAATTTTCTGGTATGAAAGTTGAAATATGCTTAATCCAAAGCATAATGTCTGCACAAAACTGGAAGAGTAAATGTGAGCAAAAAGTTTGTATAGAAGCGTCGAAACTTAAAATAGATTTTAGAATGCTTCAAAAAGTGAATTGGCGAGGGGTTGCAACCCTGACACTCCAGGACCGACTTGTAAGTTATACCCCCCCCCCCTGCATCAAATGGAAAAACATTGAATATAGGTGCGCTTAGGGTTATGATGCGACAGCATCAGGGAGAGACTTGGAATATGTTGAGACAGAATTTGCCACTTCAAACTCACAGAAACGAATTTTATCAAAAGTTTAAGCATTTCTTCCGTCGTTCGACACCACCCCCGCCCGAAGGCGTCAGGAAAATGTCTATGTTCAAAGCCCCCAGAAATGAAATTCTGTCTACAGTACTCTGCCTCCGGTGACGCCGCACTGACTCTTCGATAGATCGTGTTGCATTGAGAGCCTTGAGTGCGCGAGATATCCTGATAAGTCATTCATGATCACGTGACTCATTATCACGTGACTCAGTATCACATGACGTAAGTTTTTGAGTGTCATGCCCTTCACTCTTTCAATAACGTGTAGAACAACCACTCCCAGATTCGCAGTAACCATCCATCGAATGCTTTTACGATTACTAAGAAATGTTGATCATAAATTATAAAAAGTATTCCAGCTAGTTTTATACTGATATGATTTGTTATCACAGCCTCTTTGTATAATCCAGAGGCTGTGTCTTGAATAAGTTCTCAGTTACTGTTGACATCCGTCGTTCACGGAACTCGGGGCAATCAACGCCCCAGCAGGTCTAATTCACAACGTTATATAATCGTGATACTTTATTTATGGTTGTTTTTGTCCTCACTACGATTGGTCTTCATCTGACATCAATATAATGCATACACGAAAAATGTTCAGAATTAGGATCGAAGCCAGAATTTTATTTGAGTAGGGGTGGCTGTCGACAATTCTCCGTTGCTTGTTGAGCTCGGAGTACTTCAACATGACTTAACCGACTTAGCCATATTCTGATTTGCTGCAATTAGTTGGTGCCTCTAGTCATATTGTCATCGTAGCCAGTATCGTGCGATATTAAACACCTCTTCTCATTGGCTTTTGACTTTTTTTATTATGGTTATTATTATACGAATGACTGCATTGGCCTAGAGCGTTGTCTGCGGAATTTCCCGTTTGATAATTATAGAACGCGTCGTTATTGAACTTCTGAAATATTTTTCATGTGCTTCTCCTAAAGCATAGCTTGCAGCCTATTGGTTGGAGACGGAGGTGTGTCATTCGCTGACCAATAGGCTACTGAGTATGCGTGTCACATGGTAACAATCACCTGATCGTGACTAATTCAAGCCTAGATGTGACTCCAACAATTATAGAATACTTACGCATGCATACAGGATAGTCATCCGATAGTGGATATAATACGTCATTGCATTGCGTACGCTGGGCAATGTGGGCATATATGAAACATAGTGTTTATCCGTGAGACATAGTTGCAGCCTTTCATAGTTGCAGCCTTGCAGTTGCAGCCTTGCAGTTGCGGCCTTGCAGTTGCGGCCTTGCAGTTGCAGCCTTGCAGTTGCAGCCTTGCAGTTGCAGCCTTGCAGTTGCAGCCGTGCATAGTTGCAGCCTTGCATAGTTGCAGCCTTGCATAGTTGCAGCCTTGCAGTTGCAGCCTTGCCTTGCATAGTTGCAGCCTTGCATAGTTGCAGCAGCCTTGCATAGTTGCAGCCTTGCATAGTTGCAGCCTGGCTTGCATAGTTGCAGCCTTGCATAGTTGCAGCCTTGCATAGTTGCAGCCTTGCATAGTTGCAGCCTTGCATAGTTGCAGCCTTGCATCTTGCATAGTTGCAGCCTTGCATAGTTGCAGCCTTGCATAGTTGCAGCCTTGCATATTTGCAGCCTTGCATAGTTGCAGCCTTGCATAGTTGCAGCCTTGCAGGCACATAATGTTGAGAATTAAGACCGTGGCTAGAACTTCAGTAGCATTAGTAGTAACTTTATTTTAATTCCACTTCTTCAATTATTACAGTTACAATTATACAGAGTAGAAATGCAGTATTACATTCTCCACATTTCTATGAAATATAACGAGATAACAGAATGACAATAATTATATTAACTTCACTTCGCTTAACGAAAGAAAATTGTTTGACGAACAAAAAAAAATGGTGTGATAAACGAAAAATTCACAAATTAATAAAAGAATTGTTTCGGGAGAGGGATATAATTTGCATGTCCCATTGTCTTGCTTAAATAGTGTTGCGGTTAGAATGCATAAATGCGTGGGCATAGATACGTAGTCAAAGCACACAATCACATGAATGCATACATTTACATAGCAGACGACACAAATCCAGGGCATCAACGACAGCTGTACATTTATTTATGCACTTGTGCTCGTTTTTCAATATCATTATAATAATAGCTAACACAATGTTTTATGTTATTGAAACAAATCATTTAAAAACGGTGTCGCTCTACAAACAATTGCCACCTGGTTCTGTTACACTTTAAATTTGTTGTGTCTTGAGTGTGTGATCAAAATTTAGGGAAGTGGAAATTAATTTTCGCTTAGAAATATTATAGATCGACAAACTTTGCACCATAATTATTCTGTGTTTTAAAAATTAGCTTGCATTATTGGAATGCTACACCTACACAAGAATATTTTATCAATGACGAACTTTACGCACTACTATAACCTGCGCAAAGCTGTTCGCAAATAATCCCACATGCCACTATAACAAGATCAAGTTGTGCGACGTAAGTGGGATAAGTTGCATACGTGATTATAATTAGAAGAAGCGAGCAATCTTATTGGTCAGACGACGAATTTAAACTGTCCACTTGCAGCTCACTTCCCTAATCGGAACATCAATTGTGACGCAAACGTCTTTCCCGAATTCTCGTGATAGCAATCGATGCTCTCTTTCTCGCCCACATTGAACAAAGGCGTGTTCCACTAAACCCACGGTTAACAGAATAACAACATTATATTACGTATTTATAAACACCACAATACCTGTACAACTTCTGGCCTATACATTCAGTACAAAGGTGTAATACATTCTTGACCTACCGTTAGTTCACATTTACAGGTATATTGTACTGTACACGTTAAAGCGTCTGATGTAAAAAGCATAGTAGGCTAACTTAGCGGTTTGCGGTAGGCCTATATACTTAATGTTCAACTTCAACGTAATATTTTAAACCTACGAGCGATAAGTTAATAAGAATAGACTACAAGAAAATTTCAAGTAGAAGAATAGTAAAGCATGTCCCAAAAAATTTGCTGGACAGCATTTTTGTTTTCACCCCTCATCAACTTTTTGGTGTGAATGAGCAAAGGTCATTAGGAGACTTATCTGAGTATAGAAGAGTAGTAGGAATTCCGACTTTGAATTTGTTATTGCACGACTAGTGTTGCAAACAGCAAATATACGCTTTTAGTTACCGGTATCGACGATGCTGCATCCCATGGATGCAGTTTATAAGGGGCTTTGAGGGCTAAGCTTTACAAACTGTTTGGTTTGTAAACCAATTTGGTTTCTCTATGAAAATTAAGCTATTTGTTGTTAATTGACTCCATCCCACATGTAAGAAATTTGTGCATGAAATTAGAACTCCAAGCGCCAAATTTTTGGCGGGAATTCCCCCCCATCCCTGAAATCACCACCGCCCATGCGGCCCCTTTAGCGATGTTTGACCGAACCATTGTTTCTTCAATAATTTTTTAAATCTCCACGAAACAATTTGCGATGAAGCAAAAAATAATTATTTTTAGACAGTACCGGTATTGTAAATAAATTATTATATGCAAAAATGTGATAAATTTGCTGAAACGGTGATCTCGGACCAAGCATTCGGTTTCACAAGTGCTGTATACTAACTAACAATGAACTATTTGTTTTCACAAGTCATATAGAGTAATTATTGCTATTAATTTGATTGAAATTCTAACCAAAGGTTAATTATATATCATTTATTATATAGGTCTTTATATAATCTGTTTCAGAACTTTCTTTGATTCTTTGACCTACATTCGTTTACCATTTTCACAAGGTGAAGACCGATTTGTTCAATATCGATTGGTAGAATATATTAGTATGTCGATATATCAATGCAGGGTGGAATTTGTCGGGAGGGGGGGGGATTGAGATGGGGGGTTCGAACGGTCTGGCGGGTGTCACCCCCCCAACTCGCTTGGAAAAAACAGGGGGTCGGTTTTAAAAAGAATCTAGGGGAGTCGGTCACATTTTGGACCGTCGCCACCCTCACCTCTCGTCAGAAAATTTTGGACCGTCACCACCCCTTCCACTTGTCAGATCGTCCGACCCCCCAACTATTTTTTCAAAAATCCCATACTGCTTCAGTGGAAAACTACGTATAAATTATAACCAACATCACAAGGCTGACTAACAGCAGAATATAGTCCTGGTTATATACGCGGTTGTCTGCAGAGCGCTGACTACAGCAGAAAGTTTTCCGTCAGTTTCATTTTAGCCAATCTGAGTGAATTAAAACAGGAAGCCGCTTTCATTGATTGACCATTGGCCAATGATCTGTATCACTCTCGTTGCCAGAATTTCATACCTGATGCTCATTGGTAATAACAGGGCCGTATTTAGGGGGGGAGAAGGGAGGTTACGGGTTCAAACCCCCGACAAAATATTATTAACCTTTATGATGTTTTGTGATCAAAATTTTCAAGAAAAGGTTTGGAAGTACAAACCGCCATGCGCTTCGAAATGAAAATTTAAAACAGGTGTTGTTAATTTTTTTTTTGGGGGGAGTCAAAAACACCACCCCAAATGAAATCCTGGCTACGTCCTGCCGTATACTAATATTTAAGCGAGCGGGCGAGGGTAGAGTTGCGACTGCAAAAATCTTAAATTCATGATCTTCATCATCTACGTAACGTTATTTAAGGTTAAACATTTTCGGCGAAGAGTTAGCCCGTACCCCACGTACCCCCCCCCCCGCCACATTAAATATGGCCATGCTCTACGTTTGTCAGATCATTAATTAGGATTAAATAAAAGTGTAATAATTCAACGTCAATAACGAAATAGTTGCGCAATTCAGTTCTAGACCAGCTGCAGTTATACAGTTACTGACTGTCATCGTACGAGTCGTTCACAACATATCGAGAAACGTATCGTTGGGAGAATAATGTTAGTAGAATGACACATTTTAGATTTGCAAAATCAAATTTGCTTCTTTCCTCAGATGAATTAATTCCCATGAATCAGCAAGGAAGGAGCAGCTGCTATGTTTCCTACTCTTATAACCAGCTGGGCTTAAACCACCTTGGGAAGGAGGGGGGGGGGGAGTAACGAGAAAGAACAAGGAACAATCTTCTGGATTCTTCCTGGTTGACGACTGCGTAATGCTTTCAACCATCCATAACTATAGCATGAGTGTGCAGGATTTATTATTAGACAAAGATATGACTCCGATCAGAAATCACTCTGTAATATAACCACTGTTGTTGTTGTTGTATCGACAGTGTGGGCGGAGAATATACATACGGTACATGATGCAATGGCAATTTGTACGTACAATCTAAATGCGCTGACGACGACAAATAGCTGTGAGACTTGTTTTGATGCACATTAGCTGTTGCGTAACAATGAGAAATCTGATTCGTTGTGAATTCGTAAGATTGAAATCATTCTCTCGGGATCACTAGAATGCATGTTATCTAGGTGTCGCGGTTGAAAGTTTATGCCAGGCTTTATGCCATCAGGATGTGTACCGGAACAGAATCGTGTTCATCCTGCCGGTTTTGTTTCTACTTCCGGTAAGCTATAGCGTACTGTTACAATGTACTTTGTGCATATTAGTGTGGCAATCGATGGGGTGATCGTTTTCAGAGTGTACTTTTGGGAATAAAGCAATTCTTGAAATTGCAGAAGTAGGCCTGCATATAGTAGGCCTGTATAATGGGCCTAGCATACGTTAGAAACGTTATAGTTTAAGTGGGCCTAACGATATCTGGCGTTTTACCGCGTTTACTCTAAGCGTTTAACAGGCATAATGCTCGCGGTTCTATATTCGCGCGCGCGTGTGTGTGAGGGGGAGAGGGTTGCAGTGATGTAATCCAGGGTATACTCGGGTCAAAAAATCGACCGACCCCCTGCGTTCCTACAAATACCGACCCCATGGTTTTTTGGTCAAGCGAGGTGGGGGGGTCGTTACATCCGCCAGGGGGTCCAACCCCCCAACCCCCCGGCAAATCCCACCATGCCACAGTATACTCACTGCTATTTTTTACCACTACACCACTGGACTTTCAATAACAATTTACGACATTTTTCAATATTTTCATTGGTAGTTGAGGCTCAACGACCTTTCTTCAGAAAAAGCTCAAAATATCATGACTATTTGGAATAAGTTCGCTATTTCGTTATACGATCATCTAGAAAACAAAAGTAGAAATTAATTCAAATCTAAAATACATAGGCCTAAGAAGCAAACTAAATATTACACGTGAAAACCAATGAGGCGTGTAGCACGATAGAGAAAACATTTTAATATAAAAAACTCATCACACATGATATTTCAACGCATTTAAAGAGTATAGGAATTAAATCAGGCACATTCTGTCAAAATTAATCACAATTTTGACACTTCCAAAACAATTTTAAATATTAATTTTCATGTGTTGATAACAAGTTTCTTTCTATTTATCGACATGATTTATACATAATACAAGTGTTAGAGATACATAACAATAGGAATTCAATAATTCGGTTAAATATAAATGATGTAGCCTACTAAGATCAAGGATCATTAAGAGAAATGTAAACCCACGTCTTCAAATGAGATGCGAAGATTTACGGCCTTGCGTCCTACTCAGAACTTATCTTTCGAAATATTTGGACCAAAGCGGCATGCTATATAATAGACAGAATCAAATAGACCTGACAGCATTATTGTCATTGACTATTCAACTCGAGATACCTAAAATAATCTCAACCAATCATGACAATAGCTGATAACTATTTTAAGCTTCGTGATTGGTCAAAGCATCCTGAACTGCATATGCAACAGAATTATGCTTCCTCATAAAGCACTGCAACCGAGTTGTTAAATAATAACACTTATAGTTATGTAATTTAGTATTTTGCTTTTCGTCCAGCAAACTTCACGAAGACTTGTGAAACTTACCCGGAAATTGACGTAACCGATTGCGATGTTGTTGGCCACCAGTATAAACAGCAGCTAGAAATCACATGTTTCCTTTTGAGCAGAATTTTGACAAAAGAACACGATTGAGCTTTTGGAAATCGCTTGCTAGGTGATTTCCAGAAATATGCTAAATGAGTGCTTTAATAAAAGTACTGTGGGCCTCTGCAGCTTTGACATTGTAAGTAGCGAAGCGGCAACTGCAGCGGCAACTGCTTTTGGACTTAATAACTGAGCGTCGGTTGATAAGCGAAGATTGTTCAGGCAAAAATCAGATTTCAATGGATATATCAAAGTTAAATTTCGTTATATGCGTTTCAAAAGAGAACAAAACGTAATAGTGGACATGAGTTTATAAATAATTCATTGAGTAATCTAGAATTAGATTTATATCCAGATTGCATAATTTTTGAGTTATACGACACAATAATAATCATTCCTACAAAGATGTAGGATATTTTCTGTAATTTATGATAGATAATTATAATAGAGCTATCATTATACAGTGCGTTGAATCATCAGTATGATTTGCTACTGTAAGTTACTCCATATTAAATGAAAGTTGCTGAATATTTGAATTGGGAAAATTTAAAATAAATTAGTAGAGCGAAGTGGAAAATGTTGATATTTTATGTCCATGGTTGCGAAGCTTGACATTGCATTCGGGTGTTAACATTATTTACATTTTAGCATTGAAGTGTGTACACTATAGCATTGTGATGTGTGCAGTTGTACACTATAGCATTGTGATGTGTGCACTATAGCATTGTGATGCAGTGACGTAGTCAAGGCATTTTTCTCAAGGCCAAAACAAGGCCATGGCTTTTTTCCAAGGCCAAGGCAAGACAAGGCATTTAGAAAATTGGTCAAGGCAAGGCAAGGCAGTAAAGTGTCTCAAGGCAGCCTTGAGGCTGGGCATCAAGGCCAAGGACTACATCACTGTTGTGAAGTATACACTATAGGATTGCGGTGTGTACACCATAGCGTTGTGATGTGTACACCATAGCGTTGTGATGTGTACACCATAGCGTTGTGATGTGTACACCATAGCGTTGTGATGTGTACACCCTAGCATTACGATGTGTACACCCTAGCATTGTGATGTGTACACTAGAGCGTGTCAAGAGCGCTCGGCATCGAAGATCTCTGAGGGGGGGGGGGCAGTCTACTCAAATTCTGTTATCGTTCTAAATCATTCGTTTCAGTTTTAGAAACATTGCAGCCAACCAAAGGTTTAGTCAAGTTTCAAAATTCAGGCTCCAAAACCCTAGATTGACCCCCCTGATGGTTACAGTTAGCAATACTGAGCCATGCTGAATGTACCGTTAATGTGTATCATGGTTTTTAAACTCTATTTAAGGCAATAATCCGTATTAGACATTGACTATACCGGTACTAACGATAACAATCCAATCAAAATAATTAATTAACGTTGCAGTAACACTAAAAAAATTAATACGATATTTTAAATTTTAAATAAATATATATTTTATTTATTTTAAATTCCTGCACATGAATTTTTTTTAGGCCCTATAGTTTCTTTAAATAGATTTTCAAATTAATTGTCCAGTGTTGGAGGTTTAAGACACACAATTTCCTCATAAATTCGTGCTCTGCAACATCTGGATTACGAATTAAAGGGTTTGCAAGAGAATTTGTTGCAACCTTCCATACAGAATACGCCAAGCACTTTTACTTTTCTACAGATTTGTTTCTTATTTTTAAAATTTACACGTTTACTCTCAGTCATTAATTTATTTTATCTGTAACTCTGTATAGTCTCATTTACTAAAGCCATTGACCAAATCAAAAGCAGTATAATGAATTCATTATACTTCATTATACTGTTTTTGGACTAAATTAACCCTTGGCTATTAAAATCAGCTTCAGCTGTTTTTAGAAGTGGTCAATAACGTGGTCACGTCATTGAAGGTGGTTTGCATATTTCAGAATGGGATACGTGCACTGTTTATGTCTGAACAAGTTCGTTTGTCTATTTATCAGACATTAAGCTGACTATAGCAAGCCAGGCCTATTAACGATGACGATATACAGTTACAATGAGTGCATTGG
Organism: Buchholzia appendiculata; assembly: GCA_034694885.1. Lineage (NCBI taxonomy): Eukaryota > Metazoa > Annelida > Clitellata > Enchytraeida > Enchytraeidae > Buchholzia > Buchholzia appendiculata. Next base: position 4,516 of record JAQFYQ010000827.1, on the reverse strand, counting down.
TCAAAAGTCTGTTGTTATCGTTCAGCTGTTTGCATACCAACACCCACGCAAACCGCGATAAAAATTCGCAGCACGAAATAGAAATTCAGTTTCTTTTTCAAATGTGACATTTGGATTGAATGACTCACAAAATGTGAGTCATGTGAGTCAATTTGTATTGTTCAGTGTTATCTTTTTACATTACCGTAATTTTGGTTATGTCTCACAGGCACATAAAACCTCTCCCTTTTATATCAATTTGCAATGGAGAAATTGATTATAGGCCTAACGTTTAATAATATCGCAATATTGGTTAGATTAATAATAATTTAAAGATAAAATACCATTATACGCAGCTATAATTTATAAAGACGGAAGCATGGCAGTAATATAGGAATTACGTAGAGGAACAATGCAAAACTCCAAAAAATAGTAGATGTGTCGTCATTAAAAAAATAAACAAAATAGAGATGCATATACCAATTATAGCTCTTTGGATCCAAATGGTGAGCTCTGCGCCTCTTTTACAATATTTAAATTATCTGGGAGGAGTAATGATAACATAAATAAATTATACGCTAAGGTCAGATTGTTGATCCGCTGTCTGACAGGCTCACGTTTGGTGCCCCGACTCTCCATTTTATTCCTCACTGTCGTACGCACTGTCACCGTGGCCCTGATCCTTCACGATCTATTTCATCTCTGACCCTTTGCCTTGAAGACAAAGAAAGTTATACATTTAAATATACCCATTAACAAATTCTATAAAAATTTGACACTAATGGTATAATACTAAAACCATTAATGCACCATGATATATAAGCGGAAATATGATTGTCCAAAAGCCGCCAATCTGATGAACAAACATTTCTTTCGAAAATTGACATTTTACTCCTTACATCTGATCGCGAGGGTAAATGCGAAGTAAAAAACGAAAAATGAAGAAAAGTGTTTATGCATGATTACACGAAAGGTCTTAAAATAGATCCAAGGCGAGTGGCATATCCGGTGGCACATCCGGTATCGTGCATTCGTAACGTCGAAAGTAATTTGAAGAAGTTGAGCATCTATTCGAAAAATTGGAATAATTACTTAATTTAAAATGTCATGAAGATAGATTGCATAGCGTAAGAGTACGTTATAATTTTTGAATAGGAGAACTCAAATTTATGCGAATTTTTAACTGACTTCTGAAATTTTGAACGATCATTTTGTATCCTAATTTTTTTCGAATAAATGTCACAAGAATCTTCTACAAAGTCATGTTAGCGAGAGAGCTGAAGGGCGTGTCATTCAGGGCGCAGAGCTGAAGGGAGGGGGGGGGGTTAAGTTAAAAGCTGTAGGTACGTAGCAACAGACTACAATTAATGCATTGTGGTAATATGAAACAAATTTACAAAAATGAATTGCGAAAAAGGATGCCAGCAGGACAAAATTTCAGGCGCAGGTTGACACTATTACTACTAAAATTAATGGCACTGAAATGATTTTTAAAGCAAAAAACATACATATTTTCGGGTTAAATCCTATTGTAGTGTATACGAACGATTTCTCGAATTGTTTAATTTTGTCTCACGAATTTGGAAGGGGATGTATTGTAGGCTATACCTGTCATTAAATCGATTGATCACTGAGCTTCAAACTGGCTGACCTTCAGCCATTACGTGATTTCGATAAATAAATAAATGATTTGTTACGATATTTTTTGGAGGGAGTGAGCCAGATATTTTTTGGAGGGAGTGAGCGGATATGGTCGGGTCGACCCGACCATATCCGCGGGTCGGGTCCGCATTTGTAGGAAATTTGGCGAGTCGGGTCGGTTCGGGTCCAGATTTCAGTGGTTCGGGTCGGGTCAGAGAGTTCGTGGGTAGGGTCACAAAATCATGGCTCAACTTAACCCTCGACAATTTTAATCACCTTTTTTCATGTAAAACTGTATTGATTTACGATGTCCTAGAAGTACTTCATGCTTAAAATGCATACATTGAAGCGTGAATTGCTAGAGACTATGTCCACGGCTGATATAGCAATCGTAATAGGCCTATACTCTACTCATTTATAAAATTGACACAAATTTATTATTTATTAAAATAACTTTTCTCATACCTATCGACCTATGTGTTATGTTAAATTTTATCTACGTTTCTCAAGTTTTCCTTCATTATACAATTTTACAAATTGTAATAATTTCCAAATTGCTTATAGGCCGAATATTTATTCGCACGTCTATTTGGTCAAAGACAAGAGTAAAACAACTGTGTGCACTTAAAATTCTTCCCAAATCAAATTATTATTTAATATGCATTAGAATGAATCATAATTAAAAGTTTAAAATTAAACACAAATTTGTATATTGCTTGTGAATTTCACAGAATAATTTGACTGAAATATGGTTCATATTATTCTATAGGTATCACGGGTCGGGTCTGGTTAAAAAGTTCATGGGTCAGGTCTGGCCAGGATTTTTTAAGTGACCTGCTGGTCGGATCGGATTTTCAGTGGACCGGGTCGAATTAGAGAATCCGTGGGTCGGGTCCGAAAAGTGACCAACGTGCAACTCTGGAGGCGCAGTATCGACGGATCGTCTTGGGGGGGGGGGGTGAGGGCATCAACCCCCATTGCTACTCAAATTTTAGTTCCGAACTACAAAGCCATCAGAAATTTTTTATGCATAATTTGGTTGAACAATTCTTTGGGGGTAAACAATCATTTTTATGATTCTGCCTATTAACGATTTTGTAGATCTTAGAATAGAAATCAATTATTTGTGCCCTTTTCGTTTTGTATGAAAATTTACTATTTTAATGTTTCCTATTTGTAAACTGTGTTACCTATTGCGACCAACAAAACCGGAAATATTTTAAACAAATTAAAAATAAAATTTGCTACAATATTTTTTGCATAGGCCAGACCTAAGCATATAGGTTAATTTAAAATTATTTACACAGCTTCAAAATGGAATTTACTTGTAAAACTGAAGCTTTTGAAACAAAACTTTTCAGAGCTCCTAAATCGACTCTATGCATGCTGTTTATTTTATTACTTAAGCACTTTTGATATTTACAATATTAAAGTTATCAAAGCTAAATAATATAAATTAATTGATGACTTACGAAATTTATTTCCGTACACATATATCTCCACAAAAATGTGTCAATTTTGCATATACTACTAGCATTCATAGTGCCTTTTATTCATGAACTACAGAAATACACAGTTTAAATTTTAGGCATTTTTAAGAGGCTAGTTTTTAAGGTTTCAAATTTCTTCATACGATTTTAAATATAATTAATTTGTAAAATTTTCAAATTGGCCTAAATTAAAGGCGGAAATATAACTGATTTATTTTTAAACTTCTGGCATTTGTTCACGGCACCCTTAAAACGTCTCCAGGCATCTGAAGAACTAATTCAATGCGCTCTGAGACTGGGCCTTCCATGCCCTCCATTCTTATAGACATATCTCTGGAATTATAGGCCCAATCCTCTCTTAGATTCTGCAAACCGGTAAGTTTGAAACTCTTGTGCTTGAAAATTGTTGGAGTAGACTGTCTCCGGTTAGTTAGTATGCGTGTGAGAAGTCACGAAGATAACACTGGAATCAGATGGGCGTATCGAGGTTGAGATACATGACGAGGGAAGGAGTGGAGGGGGGGGGGCAGAATTCATAAACAGAAATATGACAAATATAAATTACAAGTCTTCGGCCACAAGACGTGCCCTGAATATTAATTCAGAGTATTATTGTTCAAAATGTCTCAAAGATGTTGTAATCTAGTCTATTATTAATTTTTGATAATTGCGATATTACTGTAAACAATAAATGTTCAATTACAAAAAAACAGTAAATGTAAAATTTATCAAATTATCTCAATCGCATTCGGTCATTATTTTTTGCAAATTGATGCATAAATTACAATTAAAACAAACTCACAATTTTCATACTATCATAGCTATGCATGGGCGCAGTTTATCAGAAGCTAGGGGTTATATGGCCCCCAAGTCGGCATAAATTCTGTACAAAATTAAAATTTGGAAAATTAATCCAGAATCTCGCGAGGAAAATGCTTGGCAATTAACCCCCATGCATCTAAACAAGAATGGGAATTTAGCCTCCTCTTTACAGTCCCTGAACTTAATTCCGCCCATGAGGATCCAACTTCAGAATCTAAATTGCGACCGAATGAAGTAAAAATGGTTTATTTTTGAATATGACGTTACAATATGACGTTAGAAACTGAAGTTAAAACGATTCTACGGACATATAATAACTTCATATCAACTTCATTTGAACTTGGCCACTTTTGTTATTAACGTATTACTCATTCAAGACTATTTATTCATGTTTTATTTGATTTTTTAAAAGTTTATATGAACTGTTATATATTATAATGAACATTTTAGTTAAGTTTAGTTAAGGATTTTTATAATTTCTTGTTATTTATTTAAGAGAATTACGTAGAACAGCAAGAGGAAAATATATAAATATGTATAAAATATATATACAATATATAAAGCAGATGTATTATATGCATTGT
>JAQFYQ010000826.1:0-15157 GCA_034694885.1 Buchholzia appendiculata | reverse complement strand
ATATTGTTGGACTGATATGGTGTGTATGGTTTTGAGGTTCAGTTTGATTGAGTCTGTTGTGATTGGTGTGTTGCTGTGTGGAATATTGGTGGTGTATTGGTCCCTGTTGTTGAATATGGTTCTTTTCATCTGTCTTGGGCAGTGTGGGTTTATGGTTAGTTAGTCATCATCATCATCAATTAATTTACCAATTACGTGGGTATACTCTAATTCAGGTATCTATATTGAAGATGAACATCATTTTATAGAGCATCTCCATTGTCTTATTCTGTATCTGTACATGTGGTGTGTGTAGGAGTTGAGGTCAAGAGAGGAAGAGTTGAGCAGAGCTGCGCAACAGCAGAAGCTCCAGGACGACGCGTTGAGTCAAAGAGAGCAAGAGCTTGCTCGCCGAGAGATTGAGCTCGTCGAGCGAGAGCTCAACATCATGATACTGCAGCAGATCACAAGCAAACCGACGCCGAAGAAACGCAATGGCAAGTTTACGAGGAGTCGACTTAAGTTGCTCAAGTCCAGCAGTGCCAAGAGCATCAGCGAACCATCTGGTACGTATGTCTAGCTATTTCATTGAATGTAATAGAGATGGTAATGATAACCACGATCATGATGTCTGATCTGTTTATGTAGATGTTATGTTGATGGTGATGATAATTACTATGATGATGCAAGTCTGATTTTCTCGGCCTGTTGGGATTATCTGATGATTGACTCTGGCTATGATACAGCTAACAAATTATAATATTAAATTATTATACTATTAAATTATACTATATTATTGTTATGTTGTCATAAAAGTAATAACTAATAGCAAAGCAGTATCAAGCAAGAATCATTAAAAAAACTATCTGACTGTTACTAGATATATCACATTTTGATTAAACCTATGGAATAACACTGAACCGGCAGCCTTGATGTAGAACTAATAACTACAGACCTAGAGAGATTTGATTAATGCGCCTCGGAATGTCAGTGACGTGAGTCCTGGCACGCACGGCGCATGTGAAAGGAAATGCTACATACATACATACATACATTAATAGAGTAGAACTTCTCATCTGGATCTCTTGGACTTGAAGGACAGGTAGATTATTAATATCAGTTACTGTTTTTTAAATACGTATATTGTTGTTGATTATTGATATTGCGTTTATTATATTTCTGCTGTTTTTTTGTTAGATTTCCGGCACACAATTACAGTGCAGCATGATGAGCAGCGGTTGGTCGAGGGTCCGAGTCGAACGGTTTTAAATCGGCATCAGCTGAGCCCCGACAGTCCACCGGCTTCACCCAGCTATCCGCCAAGACTTCGAGCCATTGCCTGTGGGTTTTATTCTTGAGTTTTATTAGAAATAGGACTCCGATCATCATCGTCATCAACAACATTTAGCATTAGTTTTTCCAGGTCGGCAAGAATTTGACATTTCCAGCAACAGCTTTTTTATGTATCACAGTCATGTGCATTGTCTATTCTCCGCACTTATTCTCCGCATTTATTCTCCACATTTATTCTCCGCATTTATTCTCCGCATTTATTCTCCGCATTTATTCTCCGCATTTATTCAGATTGTTAGAATCTAATACAACTTACTTTCCATGTTAAGTTTAATTTTTGAAAGCTATGCGTTTTCTGCATCGCCAAGTGTAGAACGTTTTCAAATACGATTTTTCCCTGATTTACAGAAAAATGACATTGTTGGAAATGTCTAACCCTTACGTATATTAAAACTGACTCTATGTGTTGATGTTGCAAAAAATTATATTGTCATTTCTCGCTAGTAAAGTATGGAATCTCGGATCTACATAATCTTAAATCTACATATGGGGCACAATGTACATGCTATAAAATAAAATTCTCTAAATCTACTTTATTATTTTACATGTTCCTTCAGTATATGCTATAGATATACAGTACATGCGTATAAATTCTTATATTGACCATACGTTCTCTCATTCACAAATGTTCATACACTTTCGCATGCACATTCTTCACATGCATTCATAACTGCATATGTGTATGGTAAAAATAACTGAACTAATGAAACGTATTGTACTGTTGTTTAGTTCCAGCAGATGGGATAAAGGGCAAGACTTGGGGTCCAAGCAGTGTTCTCAAAGATAAGACATATCGACTTCCTGTCACTAGTGACATTAGAGGCAGCAAGAGTGCACCAAACATCGACAGATCTCTGAGACATCTTGGAGGTCACTCAAACATCGGAGCCCTTCAGGAAATGGGTGAGTAGTTGCGATGCCTTTTAGCTTATGCGAAACGGCAGAATTTAACATCCAACTTTTCACACCATTACGAGTTCTAAACACCATTATGACGTGATCTAAAAGTCTCATTTGCACGGTGAAGAACACTGTGAGGAGTAACTAAACGAGTCTTACAGTATGACCATATATCCTTCAACCATTGCCAACTCATTTGCCAGCCTGCTGAATGCAGATATTGGAAAATTCTTTCATGATGCAAGATATGGTGTAGTGTTGCATATCATATGAGTCGTTACAAGTGCAAACCTGATGATGCCTGTAAAGATAATGCCAAATATTGTACGTGTATTGTGATAGAAATCCTGATCAATTTCTGATTTACATGACTAAATTAGATTAATATTTGTAAACTGGAGATCAGTTAATGCTTTATTTTGTCTTCTGATTTTATCTCTGTGTTCTCTGTGGATGTGTAATTCAAATAGATTTTAAACTTTTGTCATGTTTGTGCGTTTTTTTTAATTGTCATGTAAATTTATAGTTGTTTGCATATAAATTTTACAGAGCGAACAGATGATTTTCGCTACATTTCGATCAAATATTACTGAAAATTTTTGATGCATTATTTCTTACTGTGATGTAGTTATTGAACAAACCTCTGTCTTGTAACCCATAATATTGGTGACAATAAAATATTAATCTTAAGTGATATTGATGATGGTGATTGCGATTGATTTTGTTTGGGTTCTAAATGAACTTTTTCTGTTATCCGCATAGCCTCAAGGTGCGATCAGTACCATACATGAAGTCAGATAGTTTAGATTGTTCCTGTTCTTGTCAGTCGGTGCAAGCTTGTTCTTGTTCTTGTCAGTCGGTGCAATGTGGTTCCTGTTCTTGTTACAGACTATGAGGATGATGAGTGGCCCGAGCAGCTGGGGGAGTCCAAACCTCGACCAACCAGCAGCAGCTTCAGCACGGCAGCGACCACTTCGTCGGCTCTTTTCTCAGGCGGCCCCGGTGGCACGGCTTATTCAAACGACGTCGGCAGCGGTGAAACGATGAAACGCTTCGCAGTGCGTAAGCGAACGGACACTGTGCTCTGTAGCATGGCAGCAATGTTAGCCGGCGTCGGCGCCGGCTTCGATATTAGAATCTCAAATACCTCTACTGTTCATCCTCGGCTTGCTTCCGGCTCTGCGCGAGAGTCGAGCGTTGTGCAGCAGCCGACTCGGTCGGTGCTTGCGCGAGAAGCACGTGTAGCAATAAGTGTGGACCGCGACCAGATGGCTGACCACCAGTTCACGAGTCCAACGGGAGCGCCACACAGCACATATCACGGCCAGCACAATAGATATCGGCCGACTGTCAACTTTGACGTTCCGATACGTTTCGCAGAGACTTTCTACGATTCGGGTGGCGCGGCCGACGCCCGTACCCCTTCGAGTGACAACAGAACGACACCGTCGGCGGAAAGTCGAGCGTCCGGCATGTCAGGCAACAGTTTCTCACCCCCACCCTCCGGGGGCAGTGCCCGGGGCACGGGCTCTGTTGAAGATACTTTAAGTGACGGAGATATTGCGTTAATATCGCTATCCCCGTCCACCGACAGAGCATTTGTTGAGTACCAGCGACAAATGTCGGACACCAGTTCTGTGTTCGATGCAACGCCGTGGACGACACCCAAGTCAACGCCACAGAGGCAGTTCGACGATCCAACCATATATCGCAGTCCGTCGTCTGTCACCGGTGCCGTGCACCGTCGATCTCCGTCAGTCACATCAGGTTGCTCTCCGGCTATGATCACCAGCACCGACAGCGGCGGCTGTGTTGCGGCTGCGTATGCCGAGCCTCCTGATGGATCGCGATGTCATACGGGTGTTGTACCGACGCCGATATGTCCTCCGCCTCCTCTAACTCGTAGATCTTCAAGCCAGGAGCGAGCCGGCGCAGCAGCGGCTCTAATTCACGCTGTAGCCGGCTCCGCTGAACGGCCAGTCACGCTGGATATCATTCCGAGGCCAAGGCCTCATGCCGGAATGCTCCGTCGGACGTCTCCCGTCCACCAGGCGACGAATCACGGCGGTTCTCCTCGCAGCCGGCCGACGCCGACTCCCCTCCTCGAGACAGTCAGTTCAGGTGGAGACGACTCGTCGTATTTCTCAGCCAAATCAGGTGCTACCACGCCAACGGCCAGCTGCTCACCGCCCGCTGGCATCTTTGGCAGTGTGGACGTAAAGAGAACATTGCTCGACATTGACGTTGTTGGGCAGAAGGACGACGGAACGAAGCCGTTGCCGGCTAAGCCGTTAAGTCACGGTCTGACTGCGTTAGAGTTAGAGCGCGAGTTTCTTCTTCCCTAAAATAGTGTTGTAGAGCTTAGGCAGATTTTCTTTGCATTAGGGTCAGCAGCAATTTTATGATTTTCTTTTGTACAAATTCTACTACATTCAGATCGTTGTTTGCTGGTTAGTATGTGGAGATTATCTTTGATGATAAGTTCCAGTTTTAAACGCAGAAATCCAAATGAAGCGTAAGATTTTATACATCAGTTTGTTAGAATTGGATGCTTTTTTACACATTTTGTCATTTTATCATTTTTATCAGTATTGGCTGGATATTCCTTTTCCGATAAAAACCATAACTGATTATATCTGTACATTCCAGTTATTACTTCCTGGACAAAGGCATCTAGGCCTTGTTATTATGGTATTTACTGTCTATTTTTCGGCCTAGTCCATTGTTAAAAGATGCATTCATTGTAGATTGTATCTCATTTTTGGACAAAGGTTCACTTTTTTTCTCTGTATCTCTCTTTCTCTTTTTGGTTTTCTCTCTCTTTCTCATTGCTGGATAATCAGAATGTTACTTAATAATTTGATGTTAATTTGGTTGAATTCAGGCAGTTTATTGCTCAGTGTGAGACCATTCTATATAGCAATGATGATTGCATCGGGTATGGCGTGTTTGGTTTTGCTTAGAACTAGCCTATTAATTCTCAAAGACGAATGATTATACAGAACAAAGTTTATAGTATAACATTCTAGAATATATCATGCTTTCTAACTTATTTTGTAGGTGGCTGTTTTATTTAATGACATCTTTAAGCTTTGCTAATCAATCCGTTGTATTTAATATATCAGTGTCATTAGAACTGTCTTTAATTGTTATCAGTTTAGAAGCCAGTTTAGTTCTATCAAATAAATGTCTTGTTGGCTGAACCAGGATTTTAATATTTTAAAATTCTGAAGAATTCCAGGATTTTAAAATTCTGAAGAATTTTAATATTTTGGTTGCAATAGAACTTAAATTAGTTTAGAACATAAGCAAACCTGTAATTGTCACAGTCGTGTGAAAACCTCCTTACCACACCAACTTCGTAGCAACTACTATGTGGTTAAAACAAGTTGGGGCGCGTATTGACCCTGGTTCAATTCATTATAATGCTTTGTGGATTGCACGTTTTTATAAACATTCAATGTGTTTATTAAACATTCGGGTATTTGTGAAGTAATCGTAGATGTTTGACAACTGTATGTCTCATAGTTCTGGTTGTTGTTGGGTTTTAAAGTTATGACTAAGCAGCACAGCATTATTGATTCTATTGTGTAGATGTTCCCTGTACGCTGGTAACTGGTAATCTCTCACTCATCATTCCGGTATTGTTTATATTAACTATCTAATAACGATCATGCTATAATCATTCCAGACGTTGTATTCAATTGAATCATTTGCACGTGTATATAATCTTAATAACTTTTTATGACTGTTTTTATTTTAACAGCTGATGTAATTGTCGTGTGCTTATTGTTAGAATTTTTCCAGTAACATTGACTGCGGTTCTGTTTTTCGTAGAATATAAATAATAGAAGTTTTTTTTAAAGCTTTTATAGAAATCCTATTTAATTATGACTTTATTTGTTAATGGTAACTAGCGTTGTTTGGCATTAAGTTATTGGTAATAAGTTACCCTGTGTTCTTGACCATACTCTCGTTACTCTTTGCGTGGTACCTGTGCAATGTGCATACATCCAAAATTGTAATAGCATCCTTTGATCTTTTTTATTATTCTTTAAACTTAATATTTTGTGCTAAATATGTCAGTTTTAACAGCTGCACATTATTATGATATAAATTACTGAGCATCATTTTGGCACTAAATGCCGACTTGTTGTGTAAATAACAAACACTCGCTTGCAGTTGCCATGAAATTTGATGACGAGAATATTTGATGACGAGTTACAGATTCGACCCATTGTATTATGTAGTAATATGTAATAAAAAAATTATTCGTTGTGACAATGTCGAATGGGTTATTTATTTTATACTTCTAATTGTGATTACTTTTTGCGTGCCGTCAGTACTGTTTGTTTGTTATATCTGTTCTTATATTCAACATTACGTTTTGTTGATGTGCATGCAATCCAGCATTCAGTATGCAGCAAGATTGTGTGTTTGCATATGTTACAGTCGCTTTTTGCTTCTCTCCATTTCTCACTCTCTCAAACAAATAAAATAGAGTGAAGTAAACTGCTATGCCAGATAGAAGTATCAATGATGAATGTGCATCCATGTAACTGTTAGTCTAAGCGTACATTTGTCTACAGGTTCTGCTTTCCTAAGTGTTTGTCTACATGTGTCTGTACTTGTCATCTTGTTTGTCTACTTGTGTTTGTGCATGTATCCGTGTTTGTATCTGTGTTTATGTCTGTGTTTGAGCAATGTAAATGGGTCTGAGTATTAAGTTTTTTTAAATTTTGTCTCGTGTACATTGATCAATGCGTTAAGTGATAACGACTTTGTTCAACTTTACTTTGTAAGCTATTTGCTCTAGTTGAACACTACAGGTGTTTACTGCAAAATTTTAAATTTTACATAATTGATAACTAACATACTGGTGTGGAGATTTATGTGTAGCCGAGCTGGCATCTCAGTTATTAACACTACGTGGACTGAACAAATACTTAGTTAGTTATTGTTGCTGACTACTGTGATGCATTGCAGTGTGTGCACTAACTTGGACATAACTTTTGCGCTAACTTGCACGTGTGCTTTGTGCATGATCTGTAAAAGACCTATATCGAGTACTTTTTGTCTCGTGTACAATTCCAGGATTCACGACTACAAGTAATCGACTCTCGGATAAAAGTACTTGACGCTCGGTGGTAAATACTTGCGCCAAATGCAAGTACTCTGCCTTCCGTTGCAAATACTTAACCCTAATTTGCAAGTACTTGACCCTTGGTTACAAGTACTGACTCTCAGGTGCAAGTACACAAAGTGTTACTGAAGTACAATTCAAGTCCAAGTACTGCAAGTCTGATAATGCACTAGCATACATGTGTATAATATGCACATTGCACAGCATGCACTAACATAATAACAACAAAATTATGTTATTCTGTTATAATAATAACAGTATACACTCGCCGCTGTGTATACGGTATCCAGTATCTAACATACATATTATGTTGTGTGTGGACTAACCTCTATGTGTGGAATACATTAATTTTAGTAAGTACGTAATTGTTGTAAAAAAAGCAGCCATTGACAGACTCCCTCCGTCTGATACTTGCCCAGCAGAAACCATGTCTAAGCTGTAGAGAAATGTGAAATTCAAGTTTCAGTTTCATATTAAAGAAACGGATTATTCAGCCATGGATCTGATGCGCCAGTATTGTCTGCCATGTTTATCTGTAATAAGTTGCGTACTTTTTGTCTCTATGCAATTAATGTTGTCGCGAAAAGTTGTCACGTGTTTCTGTTTGCTCTCTTATTGACTGTCATATGCAAAACATTTGTTGTGCTTGCTTCTTGGTGCACTTGTTCGTGTTGTCGTATATATGTGTCGTTAGAAAATTTGAATCGGAACTGAAGAAAAATTTGCCTCAAAGTGAGCCACGGGTCATGAAAACTAGTTGAGTAAGTGGATGCTCTATTATGACCTGTCATTTTATTCTGAAGATTAACGTTAGCTTGTCAAGCAGAAGTGAACTATGGTATGCACATTCGCTGGGATTTAATCCAAAGGGGGTAGTATTAATCCCATCTGTTCATAATATGTTTGGAGTTTTTGAGGTAATATTTTGTGGTTTACAATTTGAGCTGAAAGAATCGTAACTAAGGCTTCGTCGCTTCTAACAACGAAGAGAGCAAACAGTATGTGTAGCAGATACAGAGATAATTTAGAGTGCAAACTGTGTGTAATAATGATCAGTTTCGGTTAAATGTTCAAAATACTGATAGTAATTATGTTGAATTCTTGTTTTTCTGTGTACGCTTTCTGTACAACCTGAAACTTGTACACACTCTGTACACACGTCAGATACTGCATTTATGCCACATATCTCATTCTTAGCTGCTCCATTCTTCTGCCCGCTTCTGTGCATTTCTTCACGCCTATTTGTTGTATCGCACGTGTTTTGTCGCGCATGTCCCATCTGTCTGCGGCGTTTGTTCCATTGATCGGATGTACATGATTGATGTGACCAGATTGTCGCTCGGCATCCGAATGAATGTGAACTGTACTTTGTTGTAAAACTATTCAGGTAATACTCTTGTTCTATATTGCTGCTCTGCTGAGTATACAGGGTGATGCGCTTTTCTTCAACTCTTCTGCATTTAATCGCTGGGACAAAGTCTCTTTTGATGCAGCTGCGTTAATAAATGTTCCGCTCTCTAAATATTGTGATTAGCCTATATCTGTGTTTTTGTGTGCTTGAAATTAATTCATTCTGTGTGATTTTCGTACATGGATCTCTGTCATTTGTATATATTGCTGTTTATTAATGAATGTGCATGTGTGTTATATTGTAACATACGATATGACATAGTTATCTGTAATACTAGGGTGTATGTACTATATGCAGGATACAATTATAATCATGTACAATGTTCTGTATGGGGCTCGCTCCCGTGGGTCTGCGGTCCCTAAGCGCAAGTTGGCGCTTTCTCCTGAATCGTTAACAAATTAAGTGCCTGGCTTAGCCAGGCTTCCTTATTTTCTGCATTTCTATCTATCAGTACTTTGTCATGAACTAGTGGATATTGTTAAAATTGTTAAGGTCCGATTTAGTCGTACGATGCTGATCTATCGGTGAATCGTGGAATTTAAGTATCGATGCTGTGTACGTCAGAATATGCATGGATAATTTGCTAAATGCAAGTTGTCATTAGGCTATGTTTAGTAATTTGCAAAAAGAAAGCCTTTGATGTGTCTGCATAATGGTTTTTGCACAAAACTTGGGGATATCATCAGACTTTATTGAGTATGTTTCGTTGTTCGTTTATTTGTCTGAAGTTAGCCGTTTACCTTTAGATATCATTCACAGATCGATTGCTACCTCTCACAAACCGGCCTTTGTTGTTGCTGTCGTTTATGATTTATTATAGTTTTTAATTGCTCCGTTTTTGATCAGTGGTAGCCTTCCATTCTGAATATTGTAATTGGTTATGTTAATGTATTTGTTGTAACCATTTGAATTTGAAATTACTTGGTTTATTCCCCTGTCTGGGAGCATTGTCGATAACAACAAATTTAGTGTATTTTTAATTCATGAGAGACAATGCAGAATTTAAGTGCATGGTGCCACATATGGACAGCATTCAAAGAACTTTCGTGTTATTTAAATGGAGTTAAACCACGACGAGTGTTATGGTGGGATTTGTGCGCAGCATTGCTTGTCTATTGTGTTCCCTTTCCGTGCAAACAATAATGATTAGTGTTGTCGATGTTCTGTCTTCGTTATAATTAACAGCCTTGTGCAATAGTTTTGTCTGTGTTGGTATCGATACAGCCTGTTTGAGTTTTGTCAAATTTCTGCATAGCATTAATAACAAGAAAATGAAAGTTTGAAATCTGTTTCATTATCATCAACAACAACATTTAATGGCAGGTTTTCCTTTTCAGGATGGGTTTATGTAATTTTTCTCAAATATTATTAAGCAGACAGTTTTTGAACATAAGATATGCAATATAGTCAATAGTAGGCGAGGCTTATTTAGGCTGCTATGTTATAATGCAAAAGAAGAAGATAGAACTGCATCACTGTTCTGTTCTGGGCAGAGCATAGGACAAGATCAGTTTCTGTGTTTGTCTCTGATAGTTTTTCTAATTAATTATTTATGTATTTAATTAAATATTTATGTGACTTGTTTGCGAAAATGTCTAGTGACTGTGATGACAAGAAGTCTATGACTACTTGTCTGCTCCTGTACGGGAGCATGCTCTACTTAGTTCAAACTTCTTGTCTGTGCCGCGTACGGGAGCATGCTCTACTTAGTTCAAACTTTGGGAACTGTGTGATGATACAACCGTGGAGGTTATTCATAAGTCTGAAGCACTTCGATGAATTTTCAAAAAACCTATAAACGGCTAGTGCAATTTACAAGGTTTGTTGCTTGGAACTCTGTGAACAGACGCGAACTTGTTTCATTGGTTGCCTCTATTTGCAAGGTTTGCTGCTTGAAACTCTGTCAACAGACGCGAACTTGTTTCATTGGTTGCCTCTATTTGCAAGGTTTGCTGCTTGAAACTCTGTGAACAAACTTAGTGCGAACTTGTTTCATTGGTTGCCTCTATTTGCAAGGTTTGCTGCTTGAAAGTCAGTCAACAGACGCGAACTTGTTTCATTGGTTGCCTCTATTTGCAAGGTTTGCTGCTTGAAACTCTGTGAACAAACTTGGTGCGAACTTGTTTCATTGGTTGCCTCTATCTGTTAAGCAGCATTTGGTCAGAGATGTGTGGTGATTATTTGTCTTTGAAGTAGGGATCAACAAATTGTAGATTGATGAGTAAGCACCCACTAATTGAGTCTAAATATAACTGCAAATTCACATGCTAATTGAATTGGCCATCAGTTTAAATGAAAAACTTTTTTTCCAGTAATATTGCTTTGCTGATTGGTCAAGTGTGACCGTGTTTCTGTTTCCCATTTCCCTGCAGACTCTATCTGTTCTTCGGTATTTCTTGAAACTTAATACTCAGTTGTTTTCTTACTTTTTGAATCCATGCTCATAGCAAGTACTTATGGTATACTGCAGTTTGAGCAATATTGTTGTTCATGCTCGGAAGTGTGTGTGTACTATCGCTGAATTTCTGAGTTGAAAGTATGTCTTAATGTATACTTAAAACAGGCTCTGGTCCGGTGCAACTATTGCTTACATTGTCTACGGTCACTGATTAGGACTTACAGCCGTTTCTTTTTATTATGTTTTTAGTTCGCATGATATTTCGGAGCCATTCAGGTTTCGACACAGTGTTGGTCAATGGCTACTAAAATATAGTGAAATAATAGTTAAACTATAGTTATTAACATTGTGACTAATATTTTTAATCACAAACTATGACTAATACGATTAATTACTTTATGACTAGTATGATTAATCACTTTATAACTAGTTTGACTGATCACACTATGACATATAATTAATTACGTTATAACTGCTGCAGAATGATCTGCAATAGTTATACTGTGATTATTATAATAATTGTTATAATATTCACATTGTGCACACATAGTATAATATGCACTTTATGTAAATGTTTTCATATAACATTGTGTGCATGTATATTTATGTGCGTAATTTTGTCTCCTATGTTGAATATTGTAATGATTATTATGGTGTATTGCTTTTAATACAGTCGATTAATTGATGAAGAAACTGCGAAATTACTCTTTTTTGCTGTTTTTAATTGACTATATTTGTTGTTACTGTTATTTTTGTTGTCTCAAACAACAATAACAACAACATTTGTTATATATTAGGAATTTATTGTCATTTGTACTATACCTTTTTTGTTTTGTAATTATGTCTTAGATTTGGCCATTGCTAATCAAAAGTTTGTTAAAATTAGGTGTCTTGTTAAATAATCTTATTTTACCCGTCTATCATTATCTACTGTATTTATTATTAAATATCTTAAATATATGTAATTTGTATCGGATTAAATTATTACTGCATCAATATTTTTCGATGAAACTGATTAATTAAAATAGATATTTATTATGACAATTTATTGTTCATAGAGAATAACTGTTTTGATTAGTTTAAATATTGACATGTTAAATCGATCTCAATGATGTCCGATTGGCGATTGCATCAATTTAGTATTGTTCTAAATTTGAATTGATTTGATTACTTTTAATTTAAATCTTCGACTGCTTCTAAAGCTTTGTATGTTTCTGACGTACTCAGCTCGGCTGAAACTGCTGATGAAACATTGATTCAACTCATTGGGTTAGTTTCAATGTTAATCTCGCCAAAGTCCGTAGGTAGAATTTGTTTGCGGTAATTTCTGATTTCCACAAAAATTGACGACCTTTTTTCAAAATTCTAATTTCTGGGGAGGGTTGAGCTTCAAAACTACCTTTTTCAAGAAAAAAAGCACAACACATAAAATTTAACACATATTTTTTTGGGGGGGGAGGGAGTTGTGACCCCTAAACCCTCCCCCCCCTCGCTACGTCCCTGATCTTTCCCGATTGAATTCTTTCAGTTACAACAGTCTTCATATGTAATTTTATTGCAAACAAGTCATAACTTGAGAGTGTGTCGTCTACAACAGCTATAGATTGTGCAGTGACTATACATTTGCTGTCTAATCGTCATCTAAGGATTCAACTGTGTAAACTGACGCTCTCTGAACAGAGCAAGCAAGGATCTGACATATACAGCTACTCGAGGTAGTTGTGTTGATTGCATCAGTGTCTGTGTTTGTCCACTGTGTAAAACTCTTCTACAGGAAAGTAGTTCTCTGCATCTCCCGCATCTTGTTAGATAGATGTGGTTACGGTTTGGTTTTTAGTACGCTTGTACAATAGAGAAAATTAACAGAATTTATAAGGGGTAGTGTACATGTGACCTAATTATATACAGTTGCGTAGGTGTACAAGGGACCTATTGTACACGGTTGCATATGTTTACATGTGACCTGATTGTGCACTCTTGGGTGTACATGTTACCTGGTTGTACACTCTTGGGTGTACAACATGTTACCTGATTGTACACTCTTGGATGTACATGCGACCTGATTGTACACTCTTGGGTGTACATCTAACCTGGTTGTACACTCTTGGGTGTACATCTAACCTGGTTGTACACTCTTTGGTGTACATGCTACCTGATTGTGCACTCTTGGATAATCTTATTGTCAGGATATCTGTGTGTATGCATTGGGGTTAACTCGTCAACTGTATGCTGTTTATAATTAGCTGCAAGTGTTGGCTTGTTAACCTCCGCTCGTACCTGTCATGATTGGTGGCCGGTTTCATTGCTCTGATTGGTGGCACGTTTTAGTGCTCTACTCTGATTGGTGGTGCGCTTTAGTGCTCTACTCTGATTTGTGGCACGTTTTAGTGCTCTACTTTTGATTGGTGGCATGTTTTATTGCTCTACTCTGATTGGTGGCACGTTTTAGTGCTCTGCTCTGATTGGTGGCACGTTTTAGTGCTCTACTCTGATTGGTGGCACGTTTTAGTACTTCGCTATGATTGGTGGCACGTTTTAGTGCTCTGCTGTGGTTGGTTCAGTAACGTTGTGCAATTGTTCTTGTTGTTTGTTCTCTGTTGCTGAATCTGTACTCTGTGGTAGTCCTGTGTTAATGTCCTATACATGTTGTGTGATATAGTGTTACTGATGTGCGACACTTTATTTCTGTCTATTATTATTATCATCATCTTCTCTTTTGTAATTTATAGCCCGTGTCAGTTTTGAATAAATCTTCAAATTATCATCGTTGTGTGTTTGTTGTTCTATAATTACTAGAGTCTATGATGGCATTGTATTCTATGCTGTCTGGAATGTAATAGTCATTCTAGTAGTCGAATCTACATGGTTAGGTCTAGAAATTTGTTCAGTCTTTGTACAAAAATACCTGTCTGAAACCAGCTAGCCCAAAAAATTACATTGTTTCGTATAAAATATTATGAAACAAAATGCCTTGGAAATCGCTTATTTTAATTTCAAATATTTGTGTATCTGGAGATTCATCTAATGGAAAATTTTTATGCAAGAGAACCTGCAAACAAGAAGGCAGTTTCGTGAGAGATTTTATCACCGTCGTCATTTATCGTCCAGGCAGTCATTGACCACAGTTAGAACTCGGGCTAATTAAAGTCTCTCTGAAGTTAGGAGAAAATCGGTGACCACCATATGCTCACTGAGATTAATCTCTCCAGAGTACTTGTATTTTAATTTTAGATTTTAATTGATGAATAATTTTACAGCCAGGTGACCTTCATTAACCCAACGAACGCTCTTCCTATTATTATTTTTGGGTAGCAAACAAGCAAACTTCGACAAATTGCCAATGCTCCATTGCCCGTACAAAGAGAATCTTTGGCCGCCCACTTGTGCTCATTTGGCCTGGTAGATCGGTGGTAGAAATAACAAGCATTGTAATAAGTAAGACTGGTAATATTCTCCAGGACCTGCCGTCGAGCAGAAAACTATCCGCATCAAATATAACTGTTTACAATACATTAAATTTTATATTTATTTCATTTGCCCTACAGCAGATCAACCATGATAGCTGTTTTCGAGTCAGTTCACAGCATGTGGTTCACAGTGAAATGCTCTTGATTCTAAATTATTCAAGTTATTAGCAGAGATAGTTAATAGGATCCTCATTCTTTGTGGAGAGAGAGAGAGAGAGAGAGAGAGAGAGTGCGAGAAGTAGAAGAAGAATACAACCGACAGTCTGAGCGTCTTCAACATTTCTTGCTTCCTAAGATCCTATTGTGTACAACCACTGCAGCGTTTGATCTCTCTCGAGTTAGCAAATTTAAGTAAACATTCATTAACTGCAATACTATAGACCGCGTGATCAAGTTCGAAAACCATATTCACGAATGAATAGCCAATCTAGCAGTGATGTAGTCCTTGGCCTTGATGCCTTGCCTCAAGGCTGCCTTGAGGCACTTTACTGCCTTGCCTTGCCTTG
>JAQFYQ010000825.1:0-15164 GCA_034694885.1 Buchholzia appendiculata | reverse complement strand
AGAACCTTACGAATTGAACATTAAAGTTTATTTAGTTTTTAAACCATTAATTTAGGAATACTGCTTCAGTTGTTCACAATGGACATATTGAAGAAATCCAAGTATGCAATGTTCTCTATTCTAACGTAAGTTTCGAACCCGACTCCATACTGACATCTGAGCAAACATTTGTTCAGCAAGCACATGAGATCTAAACTATAACATTAAAAAATTGTTGACCATGCACATGAAAATATTAAAATTTAATGTTACAAAATACTATAGCATTTTTCAGATTAAGTAGTCATTGGCCTTTGATTGGAAAAAATGATTAAATCAATAAGATCAGAATATCTGTTTACAAATATAATTAGATTCAGAAAGAAAAGTCCTGTGCACTAAAAGTTTTACAAGTGTTGCAACCTGGATTTTTATACCATACATTTGAGGAAGAAACACCTCTAATTAGTTTCTGTACACACAAAATAAGAGCCTGAATAAATATAGCTTCAGCTATAAATTCCAGTTCACTTAATGCCTTTATTGATAGCAATAGTGATAGCATTTATTGATAACAGTATAGCAGCTGGCTACAAACTATAGCTCTTCACTCGAGTATTCTATAATTAAACACCTGCAATTACCCATGCAGAGATCAGCAACCTCTGAACTACTAACCACCTATTTATTATGAGACCAACATCTTCAAGCGGAGCTTAATTACCGTTCATGCACACCAATGCCGTTGTATTTTTGTCACGACCCAATATATTTTAATTACCATATTGACTGAAGTGGGGGCCTGCTGCTTTATTAGGATCCGTTAATAAATTAGATCTTGTAGACTCATAATAACTAATAATGGTGTCAACGACGGAATGCCGCAGGATGAGTACGTGCATGTTACTATAGGGCCTACATTCCTGCGCCCGATATTATCGTCGTGATAATAGCATCGTCGATGTCCAACTGAGAATTTTATGTTTCCAGACTTGGTGAACCATCGCTTTATGCTTAGTAATAATAAAACGACAGACATAATACACGGCTTGTGGAGAGAGGCCTTTGTCGCGATTAGTTGCAGGCCCACAAAAATGTCGCATTAATGATCTACATCATATTTCAAATTTAATTTCTACTTCTCTGAGGCGTAAACATTTCAGGTAGGTAAAGAAATGAAGGTTATTAGGGAAAAGAATTTTAATTGTGGATGTGAAAGAATGTAGTAATTAAAATCTCTGAGAGCCACTTACAATAGGGATATGTAATAAACACCAATAGTCCAATCATTATTATGGTAGTCTATAATTGTGATTCGTGATTCAAAAAGCTGTGAGAAAATTCGTCGGAAACTGGCCAGGGAGGTGCTGCATAAGATTATTCTTCCTGTTTTCGTTAGATGCGCAGCTTTAACCCACAGTACTCAATGACACCCAAGATAGTACATCATCCGATAGCACACTAGTGGTAAGAAATAAATTAGATTAGATAATACACTCTGGTCTGCAACTCAGATTAAGTGTGATGCGGAAGACAATCAGAATAAGGTTTCATATGATAAAAAATATAAATACTTTTAAACAAAGCTGACCGAATTGGAATAAATTAATGTCAGAAAAATCAAATAAACCTATCATTTGATATAATTGAATATTATATCCTACCAGTGTCGTGTGTTAATATCATGTCGTGTGATACCGAAGTCATGACTCATGTGATAGAAGGTCCGCAGTGCTGATCAAACATACATAAATTACAGTCAACTAAAATGATTAAAAATGATCCTATTTCAAAATTAACAATAATTATACCCGAATAATTATACCAGATAATTAACTATACTCGATATGTCCGGACTTTTAACAGAGGCTCGCTTTTCTCACATCTGTTAAATTTCTGAATTTCACTTATAAACTTCTATGATTGTCATATTCGTCGCATAGAAATACGAGAGAAATTAAAGATGGTATTACTGGCAAGTTGGCAACTGGCTGCTTGTCTTCTTGTTTAAAGATCTTTCCGATCGCTGGATGTATTAGTTCCAATTTGTAAATGAACAATGTCATTATAATAACCTCCGAATCGTGATTGACACGCCCACTGAGCTGTATAGCATTGTGTATCACGATTGTAAATGATACTGTATTCCATTATTGACTATCACCCACAGTAAGTCATATACCCTGCACACAGGCTACACTGGTCCAGCAGGAAACTCTGATGTTCTCGAATGCAAACTTGATTATTATGTAACGTGCGCCGCTCTTGATTGGATCATTAGAAATGTGCACAGGAGGGTTCTAATTATAAATATGTACAGGAGGGTTCTAATTAGAAATATGTACAGGAGGGGTTCTAATTAGAAATATATACAAGAGCATACTGTGTTCAACTTTCCAGGTCTGTAGACGAGATTTCATTTAGGGGTTTGGCATTCCACAAAGTTTTGCGACATTTTTACCACTTTTGTCTATTGTTTGCTACGCGTGGTTATAAATTATTACAACAACTTGTAGCTTACTTAAGTTCTGAATCTCTAACTAACATCATTAATTTATCAATGCACAGTAACTTCAGTATATCGTCACCACGGGGGGGGGGGGTAAACAGGGGCAGCTCCACCCCCTCCCCAATCATCTCCCAGATGGGTTATGGGATTCGTTCAAATCCGTTGAGTTTTAGGAGGAGGGGTACCCCTAATAACGCGTTACCTAACCTTATATTACAATAAAAATGACGCTTGCTTCATGAATAGATGTATCATATCAAATTTCGCCTCAGTTCAGACAGGTCAAATGCATTAAACCGTTTTGCGGCTTCGCCATAGACTCCATTGGAAAGATCAAGCCGCTCCCTGAGACTTATTGAGCTGACTTCCCTGTTTCCTGCTTTTATGATATAAGCTTATATAGGCCTATGCAACGCTAGTATTTCCAAATGTTTTATCCTAGAGTTTGTAAAATTGATAATTGATAGGAAGCCGTTAAAGACCCAGAATCGGGACTTTCAGTCACATTTTCGGCTATAAAAAGCAGAGTAAAGTGAGAAAAAAATCGTTGGCAGCTGGGTCTCCGCCCCAGACCCCGTTGGGGAGCTTCCGCCGCTCCCCAAACGTCCCAGGCGATATAACCCCACCTCTCCCCCCCCCCCAACCTCCGTGACGGTGACGGCGTGACCTAGCGACGCCACTGCAGTGTCATGTAGCCTACTGCATTATAAGCACTGTGTTTTGTAACATTGTGCTTCACTCAATTTGTACTAGTGAAATTTACAGTGATTTGTATTTCTGCTTCATGGATTGCGACAAATCTCACAGCGTTTATCAAGAAATCAACGTTTAAATTGGCATTGGCTGTCGATAATTAATTCACAAATTTAACTTACTTTTTGCTAATTAAAATATTTTGCGTTCGAACACGATTCATTTCAGGATAATAAAATAATAGACCTATGGGGATTGAAGTCGTAGGCCTATATTATGCTGTTAGCACTAGAGACCTGTCGGATTGATCCACATAGCATGAAGTCTCAAAAATACATCGGAGTAAAATTTGCAGCAGAAGATCCATCTCGACCATGGTAGCCTAACCCTAAACATTGCAAGAAGCAAATTAGCCTACGCACTAAAGACAGACGTATTAAGAGCCGCATTCATGCACTCATAATGAATTAGAAGCTAGAAAACAAATTACTTACCGGTACAATTTTTTCTGTATTTCTACCATAGCCCTAACGCTAAACATGACTCAAGTTTATTGTGATACTTTATTAAAAATGCAAGATTTGTATTATTTACTGGCCAATAAAGATATTGATTATTATTTTTTTCTGTCTTATTGCTTCTTGCTTTGTTGTGAATGCGGCTGTCAATAACGCCTTTTAAAACAATTCGGACATTCATTATTTAATACACAAATATTGCTGCGCTAAGAAAATGGCATATTGTTATCCGATACACCATCTACGTCGTGTATCGAGCGCTTAAAGTATTAAGTAACATAAACAGCGAAACAACGAAAATTTCACACGTTACGAGCAACAGCTACGCCATCTATCGAATGAATTTAAAGTAATATTCAAGCTATGTAAGAACTGTTCATAATATGAACAGTTATATCATAACAAGAAAATGTCGCTTACAAGTAAATGAACCTATAGGCGTAACTCACGAGGGGGACAGGGATGGGTGGGGGGGGGGGTACGGCCCCACAAATTTTTGGATAGGGGACATCTAGAGGATCTAATATCCCCAACATTTTGGCAACGCGTCCCCCCAACTTTGGGGGGGGGGCAAGCTGGACGGTTCAAATAACTGGAGGCCAACTAAATATAACCAAAAAAATTTTGCTCGCGAAATATGATCTCTACTACAAAAATTATGTGCAACGGTGCAAGGCAAGGCGAAAACGTTAAATGTAGCGAGGCAGCCTTAAATGTAAGGCATCGAGACCAACCCTTTGTTCTAGAAGGCACTTCGTTCTTCTCGTTGCAAAGCTTCATATTGGCTTGTAACCATGAAGTTGTATACATGACATATTTCTGCTCGTTTCGCTCGCAATCAATTTTGAGACAATTTTCAGTTAGTCACGCGTCAAATTTTGCAGCATATAGCCTAATCGATAAATTGCTTGTTTCAGATGATTTAATATTAATATCATAGTGTTCTTGCGATGGGCAGTAGCAGCCAAATTTAACACATTTATGTATAGGGATAATGAGGGATTCGGTAGCATGCTACTCGACGTGACGGCGAAAGAGATGAACAGTTTTAAAAATTGTGTCATAATAAAAAAACTAGCTAAAATACCCGGCTTCGTCCGCTTTTGCCTAATTCTCTCCTCGCCCTTAGAGCGTTTTTTGCGAGTGGGGGTGGGGGCAGGAAATCACAAATACCAGGCGGAAAAGAGACTCAACTCAAGGCGCATATAGTTGGTGAATATTGAGCTGGGATTACGGTATCGAGATTAACTGGTGGCGATAATACACCGAGATGTGCAGGCTCGTACCAGGATTTCATATCGGAGGGGCCCTAAGAGGTATCGGACTTCCAAAAAAATTTAACAATCTTTTATATATATTTTTATTTTAGGGGTAATTTTTTAAGATAAATTGTCGTTTCAGTGGGACGGGTGAGTTGAACCTACAGTGACCCCTTACGCTAAGACTAAGAAGATGTAGAAAAAATTTGATTATAGGCCGTCTCCCCCAATATGTTGCTTGGGGGACGCAATGGTAACTATCCCCCAATAATTCCATTCGTCCCCAACCAGAAGTCAAATCACCGACCCTGCCGGGGACAGGCCTGGCACCGGTCTCTTAGGTCCTCCCAAGGGTTTCAGGTACGCAGTCTGCGTCACCGGCCCCGGGTATGCCTGTGGACGCCCCTGCGTCTCGCATCAATGACATCAACTCCTGCTGAAAGACATTGCTGAAATTGGATTTAGCATATAGCTCTCAATACTGCGCATGGCTACACAGCTTCCTCGTGACCGTACTCGACGCGTCGTTCAGAACAATCTAGCTACGTTGTGGAAGAAGATTACTCGCGGCGTTCCTCAAGGCACTGCATGGTCTGTCTCGGAGTCTCCGATCCTCTTCAACATTTTTGTCCGAAATCTACCAAGGATATCTGTTCAGCAGACGTGATCCAGTTTACGGACGACCTAACTACCACCAGTAAGGCTCACAAAGATCTCAGCCGTGGTAACTATAGCAGTCTCGAGTCGGCCTACCAGGAGATAGTCTCCTATTGCTGTCAACGCGATCTCCTGGTTAATGCCAACAAAACACAGTTTGTTATCTTCAAACCACCGACGCGGAGAATTCCAGCAGATGCCACTGTCACTCTCGGCCAGTGGCGTAGCCAGGGGGGCCGAGGGGGCCGCGCCCCCCCCCAATCGCTGCAAAAAATCATAAAATGTCTTGTGTGACACTTGGAAAACCCCTTTTCATACTCTTAGAATGAACAAAAACACTCTTAAAACACTCAATTTTGCAGGGAAGATTAAACTGAAGTTTCACCTAATCTTTGAGCTACTATTCATTTGGGGTAAAATTGCAGAAACCAGCTCAGAATTGACAAATCATACTTTTCAGATTGGACAATTTATTTCAATTTTCAGCTCAAAATTTCACTAATAAATGCAAAACAATCGCTGGCAGCTGGGGCTCCGCCGCAGACCCCGCTGAGGGAGCTTACGACGCTCCACCAGACCCCCTAGTCGGATTGGGTCAGACCCCTATGCATGCCCCCCCCCCACTTATGTTCTGTGCCCCCCAGTTACTTTACCCTGGCGCCGGCCCTGGTGCGCCCCCCCCCCTAATCTAAATTCCTGGCTACGCCACTGCCTACATGTCAAATCACATATTTATAAGGATGTTAACAATCGCATCTAACTTGTGTGCACGAGGGCAAAAAACAAATTCTAACTTGTCCTAAACTTACCCTACCAGTACTAGATGCACCACACCCGTCTTTTCGTACAACATAACATACATAATGCGTATAATGGACCTAAGCAAAACCTCTATGTTAACATTATTATTAACAAACAAAATTGGTCTCTTCTTTACTTTTTAGTACACTAATGGAAAAAAATGAACAGGTAGGGTTACGTGTATTTATTACGTGTATTTTTGGAATTTAAGGCTGGGTAAATGTTCTATGAGCCCAACCCTAACTCTAAACCCAACCAAACCCAGACTTATAACCCTAACCCCAACCCTACCTTAACCCTAGCAGTTTCCCATGCAGTGTACTTAAGTAAAGGAGAACCCGAAATTTTATACATGAATATGCAGTAAACATAAAAGCTAAACCAGTTATCGTCCAGTTTAGTGCACTAATGGGAAACTGCTAGGGTTAAGTTAGAGTTGAGGTTAGGGTTATAAGTCGGGTTGTGGTTAGGGTTAGGGTAGGACATAGAGAATATTTTACCATCCTAAAATTCCAAAATTTAAAACATTTTTTCATGATTTTTGAATACGTACATTCAATCTGGAGTGCTTATAGAGTTTAAAGTACCGTACGTCATATTAAATATAATTAAATTGTAAAAAATATATGTTTAGATTTCCTATCTAAAAAACGGGTGGTGACTAGTCATAGAGTCAATTTGGACTCAACTCTACCACAGCCATTTCGTAATCATCATTTTAATGCCGTTTATTTACATGACCTATCTCGATTATCGGCATTTACGAAATCAGAGAAAAGTTAAAACTACTACTAAAGAAACAACATAGTTACACAGTGATTGACAGAGATGTATAGGAAATATTCATAGATTAATTTGGACCAATCACGTGACAGCTAGGACCAATCACGTGACAGCTCGACGGAGTTTGTATTGCCGGAAAATTTAACTAAATAAAAATGTAAACTAACAAGTTGATCTCTCTAGTGCTGGCCTTGACCTTACAACGATAACATTCATTAGTCTGCAACACCGCGAATATTAACGAATATTACTCAGATCTCAAACATTTCCGTCCAAATATTAAAATGGCCCGATGTAGCAGACCTTGTTTTTAAACAAAAATAGCCATAGAGACAGCTGAAAGATATTAATTAATCATAAAGATTTTCGGACTACCGGCACTATGCTTTATCTAAAGTTTAAAACTAATTTTCTGACGTTCGGCCACGAAATCTTCAATTAACGTAGTCAAGCGTTTAGTATGATAAAAGCCAGCTTCGAAGTTGTTCTGCCTAGGAGCCTCTAGAAAAACTATATGCATTCGGGTATCGACGCTTAATTAAAAGAGAAAGAGAGAGAGAGAGAGAGAGAGAGAGCGAGAGAGAGAGAGAGCAATAGCAGATACTCTCTTACTGAAAAATGTGCTCTCATGATATAACCTAGCTGCAGCAAGCCTCGAGATGTTGAACATTTATCTATTGAGTCCACTATGACGAGCTCCCTGCGACTTGATCCGTCATCACCTGTTGACCCTCGGTGTTCCAGTCTACCACAGTTCCCGCCCATAGCCTCCCAGGGCTCCAATCTACCACGACTCCCGCCCATAGCCTACCAGGGTTTCAATCTACCACGACAAGCTCCCGCTCATACCAGGGCGCCAGGATATACCACGGCTCCAGCCTTCATGAACTCCGACAGTTGTACGTTTTTATAGTGCCTAAATGTCGAGACATTATTGCTCCAAACTGTGAGCTTGTCAAGACAAAAGTTAGGGTAAAAGGCCACTCTATCGCAGAACAAAGGGATCAATAATAAAAAAACAATAGGTTTTCATACAGTAGGAATCTCTGTGCGAAAGCAGGGAAACTCGCCAGCGAATCTGAAGGAAGGTATCACAGGTTCAATGCGAGACAGTCACACTGATCACTGTGACGGTCACGTGACTGATGTGACGAGTGACCATCATGCGACTGGTAATTGCAGCAACTATCACTAGTCTGAATCCTGCTTTACAGCACCACTACAAGACTTAGTGGGGGACGTCGAGGGATAGAGGAAGGAATCAGTTCTATGGGCATGTATCACAGTGTTGTCTTGGAAGGAAAATATTACCCAGCTGGATACCCTTCCGGACAATAGCAATCCCATATAATGTTACCATCAAGTACATCGGCCCACTGTTTGCTGTAACGATTTGCCTGACCGAACTAGACACAAACACACAGACAGACATGCAGAGATACATACAGAGAGAGAACAAGCCGCACAGATAGACACCCAGACAGACATGCAGAGATACATACAGAGAGAGAGAGAGAGAGAACAAGCCACACAGATAGACACCCAGACAGACATGCAGAGATACATACAGAGAGAGAACAAGCCGCACAGACAGACACCCAGGAAATGATTACATTAAATTTCTAGAGGGCATATTCAACCACACACTGCTTATCAGTCATTTTTACTAACGTTTTAAATGCAGACTAGAATTTATCTACTAATTGCTAAGCGACTGCACTTGGTTGCCAGGCAACTGCAGATAGTTCCTAGGCAAATGCAGCTAGTTGCTAGGCAACTGCAATTAGACGCTAAGCAAGTGCATCTAGTAGACAAGTAATTACATCAAGTTGCTAAGCAACAGCTTATAGCCATGGCTGCAAGCAGACTGTTTCTAGCTATGCAGCATGTTGCTAATCAACTGCAGCTAGTAGTTAAGCAACTGCAGTATGTTGTAAGCAACTGCAGCTATGCAGCATGTTGCTAAGCAACTGCAGCTATGCAGGATGTTACTAAGCAACGCAACAGCATGTAGATGATAAGCTATTGCAAGCTGACTGTATCCAGTTGTGAAGAAAGTTAAGCTGGTTGCTAAGCAACTGCAGCTAGTAACTTGTTAAGCAGCATTGTATTTGGTTGCTAAGAAACTATAGACATAGCAGCTGCTACATATGTTGTAATTCTTTGGTTTTAAGTCATCATCTTTGACATAAGTAGAGGTACAGACACACAGACAAACACACACAGACAGCTAACAAGGCCTGTAGAGGTACTTCAACGCAGACAGGCACACACAGACAAGAAACAGGACAATTAGAGGTACAGCAAGCAGACACAAACAGACAGCTAAAAGGACAAGCAGAGGTACAGACAGACACACACAGACAGCTAACAAGACAAGCAGAGGTACACAGACAGACATACACACACAGACAAGCAAGCAAACAGATATGTTGATGTCATCATGCATACTTTATTAGAACCATACATTGTATATACATAATACAGTACGCAACAACGACGACGACATACCTCTAGTATAACGTACAATGAACTCCTCACAAACGACTCACAAGCGTATATCAATGATGAAACACTTCTGTATCACGTATCTCATATACACATCATACATTGTATATACATGCATACATTGTATACACATGCACACATTGTATATACATGCATACATTGTATATACATGCATACATTGTATATACATGCATACATTGCATATACATGCATACGTTGTATATACATGCATACATTATGCATACATTGTATATACATGCATACATTGCATATACATGCATACGTTGTATATACATGCATACATTGTATATATAAGATAAATGCACGTCACAAATATATACGTGTATGCTATGTATATCCACGCATGCAACACTACAAGAGTGAAATATTTACTATAGAAAGCATGGCACATACACCAGTGGCAATGTATAGCATCTAAAGAATGCAAGTTACCTATACACTAATGGTTATGTATATCAACCAAAGAATTTGTGCCACATAAATACAATAACAATCAATTGTGTATGTATATCATCTAGATAATGCATGTCCGATATACACTCTCCTACGTGTATATCACCCATAGAATATGTCTCACAAATACACCAATACCTATGTGCAGTGATGTAGTCCTTGGCCTTGTATCAAGACTGCCTTGAGGCACTTTACTGCCTTGCCTTGGCCAATTTTCCAAATGCCTTGCTTTGCCTTGGAAAGAAAATGCCTTGAAAAAATGCCTTGGCCGTGCAAAAATGCCTTGACTGTATAATTTCATGCCTTGATGCTGCCTTGCGGCACTTTACTGCCATGCCTTCAATTGCCTTGATCAATTTTCCAAATGCCTTGCCTTGGAAAAGAATGCCTTGGCCTTGCTTTAAGAAGAATCCTTGACTACATCACTGCATACATGTGTACGTATAGAATCTATAGAATCCATGTATCACATATACACTAATACCTACGCGTGTGTATGTATATCATCACTGCAACGACATTCAAGGCTACAAAGAGACTGTACACGAGTTAAGGAAGCGACATAAAGCGTAACACACACACATACAAGTACACATACAAGCACACATACACATACAGTGACATCACTAATCATAACAAAGCTTTACTATCAATGTACTAATTGCATAAATACGTCACCAGGTGTCGCAGCACGACACAGAAACAAGAAAAAGTGGGCGGAGCTATGGGCGTGTTCATCAAGTGGGCGGAACTTATAGGCGGGTCCATCAAATGGGCGGAGATATGGGTTTGTCAATCAAGTGGGCGGAATTATTGGTGTGTCAATCAAGTGGGCGGAGTTATGGGTGTGTCAATCAAGTGGGCGGAGTTTTGGGCGTGTCAATCAAGTGGGCGGAGCTTTGTGCGTGTCATGAGAAGGGCGGAGTTATGATACAAGAATGGGAAGAAGTTCAGTTATGTATAAGAAAGGAGGAGTAAAGAGACGGATGGGAGGAATATACAACACATAAACAGATTAAAGAAAAAGAGATGTGGTAATTAAATAAAGTACTGTAGGGCCTGTATGAGTTGATGCACTGCTATGTAAGCGTGCATTACTGCAGCTTTATGTTCAATGTTGAACATTCTTACAGCCGGATGCCCTTCTTCAATCTCACTGCTTGTCTTGTCCAGGAGAAACATGGAGAGTCTCTTGTAACGCTCACTCTCTCCCTGGGTCGGTGTGCTCTTCATGCTTAATTAAATTAAAATAATACGTATAAGAATTTATAGAAATGCATAAACTCTTTCAGAGCACAGATCCATAAGTTAGCACCCGATAACACCAACAATGCTTTAAGCAATGAGGCAAATGCAGTTGGTCTCCCGTTGCCTTACTGTACAGTAACGAACAGTAATGACTTACAAATGGCTGAATACACAAAACGATTTAATATTTGAACCAAAGATACAATGTCCACAGCATTAGGTTACACAAGCCATGGACATAGCGGTGCTAAAATCTAAGGGATTTGAACCCCTAACCATTGAGTCACTAGTGGCATTATCTACCAGAATGAACAGGAGTAGTCAGCCTTAGCTCTTTCTTATCCGTTTGATAATCTATAATATTCTACATTTGTGCCTCAACTCTACTTTACACCTGATGAATCCAACACTTACTTGGAGTCCTGGTAGTTTTGGGTTACCAACAGATGAGCAATTATGATCGAGCAGATTAGTAGAATTCTTGTGTAATTAATAATTATAACTATGTTGATATACTATCAAAGCTGCTATTATTTGCTACACTTGTGTATTATATATCAAACACTGAAGCACGAGAAACTAAAGCAACATCTTAATTCAATATCTCTATCATGTACACTCATCAACTATATATTTATATACAAGATCAAATAACACGACGCTGTCTTACGACATTGTGACACCAAACCTACAAGTCATGAATGACACAAGACTTGGCAATGACACAAGAGGTAGTCCTTGACATCGCACAATCTGATCACACCAGCAAGTCACAAGAGAACAGAGACAGAAATTCTTTGACATCAGACAATCTGATCATGCATTCATGCCAGATTCCTCATTTCATCGAAAGAAGTTCCTTGACATTAAACAATCTGTTCATGCAAGCATGTCAGATCTGCAAGTCATGGGCAAGTCTTTGACATCAAACAATCTGATCACACAAGCATGTCCAAGGTGCAAGACTGTGCAGTATGTCTGACAGACTGATTAGTGACAGGTCCCTAGCAGCAACAGCCAACAGACTTGCACACAATGATAGCTAACACCAGCACTTGATGCGGGTCCCAAGAGTGTTGCAAAGTACGCACACTTCTCCACTACAGATACTTTTCATAAGGTAAATCTAAGAACCAGTGAATCTCTCATCTGAATGCTGTGCATGTGACCTGACAATTGTCACATCTTCTATACAGAATGCCCTTCCTACCGTTAATCTCTCTGACATCCATGTTCACATTGACACGAAGTGCAGGAGACGTGACACCAAGGCTAAAAGACGTGACACCAGGTCTAGGAGACATGACACCTAGTCTAGGAGACGTGACACCAGGTCTAGGAGACGTGACACCAAGTCTAGGAGACATGACACAACCAGTACAACATACAAGTCACATGGCAATTCATCAGGAGCACAGTTCCCAGTCTGTAATTCTGTGTACCGGTGCTCAGGTAAAATAAGAAAACCCTAATTACACAAGATTTGAACCTATGACCCTTCCATCGAAAACAGAGAGACATTGAAATCAACAAACTAGCCGACCGGTGCATTCACGACCAGGCCGAAAGATTATTTCAAAAGTTTCATCTTAAATCTCATAGGAACAAAACACATGCAGGGAACTTTACTAGAGAACACCTCTCACTAGCTCGTCCAATCAGCACGTCAGACTACTACTGATGTCAGTTAGAACTGAGTGATGATAAAATATCAGCTATGCACAACTATCTCAGCTCTCACTAACTACAACAAGCAATGTACATTCATTACAACTTACAAGGCTATATTTACATGCAAGCCCAATGGAGACAGGCAGGTGGGTGGGACGGTTTCAATACTAGCAGTTATGAAAACAAGGGACAATAATAACTTTGGATGGAAAAAATACCAATTTTCCCAGAAGTCAAACAGTTTGAGAGTTTACATACTGGTCAGTACGATAATAAGCTGTTAGTACCACAGGCGCAATCACCCTTCTTTACAAGACACAGTCCTACATCATCCACGCCTCGTGGTTTTAATCCCACAAAAAACAAGATATATGATAAAATTAGGCGGTGTAGAATTCATCTATTAATCCAGCATAGAAATTTTACTGCATTAGATTATTTGCGTTTGATTAATTAATAATATTATTGGCAAAGAACATTGACCAATCCTTCACACCCCAATCTCCATACAGGCCAATGCAAAGATGCATGCGTAATATTCTATATACATTTACAATAGCAAGCACATTGCATTTACACGACAGGCAAGGAAGGAGTGAAAAGTGAGAGAAAGAATGAATAACCTAGTCTTCCTTTAAGGCAGGAGACGATAAATCTACACGGCACTGTGGCACAGATTGTTGAGAAAGAGAGAGAAGAAGAGAAAGAGAAGTAGACAGTGAGAGAGAGAGAGAGACTAACAATAGCACATAACTTATTACGACAAAGGACCGCACAGTTTGCGACATTATTGAATAAATTACAATAAAACGTCCAGTCGTTTATCCCCTAACATATCACCATGACGACGACGAATGACCCCATCTCCCCGTCACACCCCGTCGCAGAGGAGGAAGCAGGGTGATCGACAAGAAAGAGGGGGAGAGGAGCGGAGTAGCCTACGAGGTGGAGGGCGGGGTTAGCGACACTCCCAGACCTTGATCGTTTGATCAACACTGCTGGTCAGCACATACGGAGCCGTTCTGTGGAAGTCTGCAACACATTGGCACAAGAACAACAATATAAATAACACATTATAGAAATAACATCATACAAATAACATTATGCAAACTCAGACAGACAGACAGACACAGACAGACGCACACACACAAATAGAATGATACAAAGAGACACAAACAAAGGCACACATAGAGTGAGAGAACATACGGATTGAGCTAGACCTAAACTAAGATATAGACACACGACAAGAAATACATAAAGATATTCACTCAGAGATACAACAGTTGAGATGAAAGAGTGTTTATAATGTTGTACAAATGTTACTGTAAAGCTGTTGTACAAATAATTGCAACACTCCGCATCTCAGACACGAATTACTCATCATCTTCTTCAGTGACACATAATTATAATGTTGAAAAATATGCCAGAGCAATGTAATCAAAAGCGAAATGAATACATCCATCATTCACATACAGGCAATCGTAAAGACGGTGTGGAACAATGGGAGCGTGCGTAATAGTCATGCATACACATTCACCCCACGGCACCGAGATCACTGATATACCCCCACGACACCGACATCACTGATACACACATTCACCCCACGACACCGACATCACTGATATACACATTCACCCCACGACACCGACATCACTGATATACACATTCACCCCCACGACACCGACATCACTGATACACA
Source organism: Buchholzia appendiculata (assembly GCA_034694885.1). Taxonomy (NCBI): domain Eukaryota; kingdom Metazoa; phylum Annelida; class Clitellata; order Enchytraeida; family Enchytraeidae; genus Buchholzia; species Buchholzia appendiculata. The sequence goes on along the minus strand of JAQFYQ010000825.1, from coordinate 365 downwards.
CATTTACCCCACGGCACCGTCATCACTGATACACACATTTGTTCTGCTAAACTTTACATCAGTTAGTTTGTTAGTTTATGTGCGTGTGTGTAATGCATGTATGTACGCACGTATGTATGTTAAGCGAGAGAGAGAAAGGTTGAATGTACCGAGAGAGGTGACGAAGTGCTGGTGTGCTTCCATCGTCTTATTGTTGCGTCTTGCCTTGATGTCCCAGATCCTTAGAGTCTTGTCATCCGAGGAACTTACGATGAACTTACCACTAGGGTGAAACAACAAGCTTCTCACCCAATTGTCATGTCCTACCTACAAAACATAGTCAACCAATTGTCATGTCCTACCTACAAAACATAGTCAACCAATTG
>JAQFYQ010000824.1:0-15166 GCA_034694885.1 Buchholzia appendiculata | reverse complement strand
TCCCCGCCTCTCCGCACCCACCCGATCGAGTTACAATTGTGCAAACAATTGAATATAGTTCACAAGATACAGCTCTATACATATCCAGGTAGGAACTGAGTATAAACGATGTTGGCATTCTGCCACAGTGATCGAAAGTTGAAAACGTCTATGCTCGGTACCGGTGTCGACACCGGCATTCAACGGGTTAAATATAGGCTATGGTTAAAAGAAAAGCATCACTCTTTACATTACCTTGATTAATTGGTGGAATAATAATTGGTAGTGATGTTTTGTGAGAGAGAAAGAAAAATGAAAAAAGGTCGCCAACAATTTTGGAGGCTTAAACTTCACCCTCAAATAAAAATTGAAAGAAAGGTTGCAAAAAATAGATTGGAAGTCAAAGACCTCTCCCCCAATGATATTTTGGCTATGGCCCTATACACTGTAGCTAGGGCATACTAGCTAGGTTCTACAGCTGGTCTAAAATCATATCTAGGTTTTCTACATACTCTGGATCAGGCGGAAAAAACTTCGGTTAAATTACGTGTGTTTCCAAACAGTAGGGGGTATTCAAAAGGCCTTATGATTCACACAAAGTAGGCTAAGCGGTTCTCAAAAAGTAAGGTTCCTAAACGTAAGGAGTCTATGGAGTCTATGCCTAAGGAGTTCATCGAATGTAAACAGTTCACAAGAAGTGAATTTTGACTGACTATGATTAAAATCTGTGTAATTGTCGGGGTCAAACATGCATCGATTGACATCATCACCTGCAGGCCTGACACAGAATTCTAACTTACAGGTGAAGTAGGCTACATAACCGATAGGCAATTCCGATCTGTGTGGAGGATTGGGACAACGCCGAGGGTTAAATGACCCTCTCTGTGAGGTTGGGTATGCCTAGGTAAAAGCCCTGCTCACTTCAACCATCTGTCAAACTGCAGGTTTTGAGGGAGGAGAAAGAGGAAATGTCTTGCAAACGGAAAATCTAAAATATTTAGTGTTGAATGATTCGTCAGATTACCAGGCCGCAACCAAGAGGAAAATGAGTGTACGACCACTCATCAAATATGGGGTCCTTAAGTCGCTTTGGATATTTCCAAAGAAAAATTATTGCAAAAGAACTTATCGGTACCCTCGTTCAGAAACGTTTTGCCCGTACGTGGTAGCTCATCGATCTTAGTCTGGATGCAGCTATTTTCAGATTAGGCCTGTGTTCTTGATAATATTGCCAGTATGTTGAGATCACTGGCATTAATTTAATTGGAGCTAGTGTTCGATCATAGTCGATCATTCATTTCCCATAATTTTGATCATCGTATGGCATTATCCCTTCGATGTAGGCCTACTGTTAGTCTGAGAGACATGAAAGTCGACTTTGACATGTTTTTTTCATGATTCCGCAGAACCATGAAAACCAGAAGCATATTGGGATTTAATGGGGGAGGGGACTCAGGGGAGGCTGGGGGGGGCTCGATCGATCCCCTAGCGGATTTCACGTCGACGACGCCCACCTCGCTTAATTTAAAAACCCAGGTGGGTCGGTTTAAAAAAACAGGGGGTCGGTCAAATTTTGGACCGTCGCCACCTCCTCTCCCCTTCTCGTCAGATCTTCCGACCCCCCCCCCCACGCACACACACACATCCCACACTGTCCAGTCGGCACTTATGCGGATCAATTAATGCATTTTACACTCAATGTATTTCACACTCATTGCATTCTACGTTCAAACATGTGTGATATTGGCGCGGTTATAATTATATCATAATAATTTTGGTAGGATATATATACCTGCTTCAACCCGCTTTTTGCGGCCATGCCACCCAGGCTTTTTCCCAGGACTTTTGAACTGGGGGTGTAAAAATTCTCTGAGGAGGTGTAATTTTTTTTTACCCACAATTTTTTTTGCGAGCGGGGCCGGGGGTAGCAACATAATTTTTTGGGTAAATTTTCATGAAACCCATAACAACCCCTAATTTAAACGGAGGGTTTAGCAAAAATTGAATTGGGGTGTGTCAAGACTTAACTGGTGGTAAAAAATCCGCTGGGGTGTGTAGGAAAATCCCTGATGCCACCATGCAAGAAATGTAGTATAATCAGCGAGCAAAAACATGAAAAGAAAAAAATGACAATAATAAAAGTGGTGTTTTAATTCTTGCAAAGAGAAGCTATTATTCCTCCATTATCAATCGTTTGCCTAATTCCTTACCTAATTTAACTTTTTCGTAATTTCCCCTCCCGCGTCTTACTTCCTAATTCCAGCATGAAACTTACCGAACCTGTTGTACGGAACTTCCTTGTTGCTAAGGTTTTCCGAGAGAACACAGACCGTATCAATAGCATTGATTACTCGGCGAGTGGCGAGACCCTCATCTCAAGCAGCGATGATGATTCCATTATCATATATGACTGCCAGAACGGAACGTAAGAACCGCGCTGTTCATATTTCATCTGAGCTACGCAATTTATTTTCACTTACGATTAAATTAATGTCGGTTTTAAAATTATTTGTTGTTTAATTGTGATTCTGACGTACCAGAACATGATTTGAGTTGATGGTAATATATCGGCAATCTTGGGTTTATAGCGTCGGTAATTTTTTTAATTGATTAACTTGTAATAATCCTGACCATAACCCTACTTTGAACCCTAAAAATCCTATCCTGAAACCCTATAACCCCTACCCTGAAACCCTATAAACCCTACCTTGAAACCCTATAAACCCTACCTTGAAACCCTATGAACCATACCTTGAAACCCTATAAACCCTACAGTGAAACCCTATAAACCCTACATTGAAATCCTATAAACCCTACATTGAAACCCTATATAGTAAAACCGTATAAACCCTACATTGAAACCCTATAAAGCCTACCTTGAAACCCTATAAATCCAACCTTGAAACCCTATAAAAAATTGTGTTCAAGAAATATCATGAAAAAAAAAGTTTAAAATTTTGAAATTTAAGGATGGAAAAATGTTCTCTAAGCTCTACCCTAACCAAAACCCCAACCAAAACCCGACTTATAACCCTAACCCTACGTTAACCCTAGCAGTTTCCCATGCAGTGTACTAAAGTGTAGGAGAACCAAAAAATTACCGACCCTAGAACCTAAATTTACCAATATTTCTATCAATTTTGTAGATAGTACACTTTGAATTGACATGTTTGGAATTATTTGCAAATTGTAGACGACTCGAAGCTAAAGGAAATATATAAAGTAGATATAGTAGAGAAAGTGCAGAGCAGGATCATGAAAATAAATTAAGGTTTCGTTAATATACATGGTTGAAAAGAATTGTTATAATAGGCGTTTAGTATGCCTACAGGACAAATTGAAATCTGTCTTTAAGTGCATTATTATGGTGAAGATCAAATGAGTTTTAATCTTATGAACTATCTTAATTAGTTTTGATTAAGGTAATTAGTTTTGATTAATTGATTGGCATTGATTGTTATTATTTGAAAGCAGTTTGACCAAAGATGTTTCATAGTACTAAGCATAGTTGTTGAGTTGCAGACTTGTGTGTTTTGTATAGACTGTGTCGATACTTTGCATGATATTGTATGTGTTAATTGTCCAGGCCAAAGAGGACGTTGAACAGTAAGAAATATGGCGTTGATATGATACGCTACACACACGCCACCAACACAGCCATTCACAGCTCTACCAAAGTCGATGGTATCTAGACTGATTTCCTTCTACCGTACTCATTTTATTCAGTAGTTGTTTTATTTTCTTGATATGTATTAATATAATCTTGATGATATATTTATTGTGCGTCAATCTAAATTGAATTATTTTTGTATTGGTGTTAAAGTGTTCGTGTATGCTTTGATACTTATATCATTCTTGTCAACTTATTGTATTTATAGTTATGTCATTGAAACATAACTTGTGAAGTCATGTATTGTTTATACTATGTATATTATGTAGTTAGTATTGTCAAGATATGAACTATATGCCTTAGTCCATAATACACGTTACATTACGTTACTGAGCATTTCACTTGTTATTTATAAAGATATTCAGGTTGTGTGAAAGTATAAAAATAGGCCTACTGTTTCGCCTAATATTTTTTATTTTTCTTATAAATTTATTACATTTTGTCCCTAGGTTTATTTCTATTTTTATTATGTTAACATGATGAATTTAGATGTTGTTCTGTTCGGTGTATTAGCTGAAGAAATCTATTGCGTTGATGATATATTAGTGTTATAGCACAATGAGTTCAAGTTCTCAGTGAGATTCAATGTTTCTTCTGTTTCAGACACGATACGATACCTCTCACTGCATGACAATAAATACATTCGATACTTCCAGGGACATACAAAGAAGTAAGTGAGGTCAACCATCCTGCTTTGGTAGCTTGTCAATTTTTTACTAATCAGTTTTTTACTACATGTTATACTAGTGAAGCATTTTTTCTTGATTGCAATTTACAATGCCTTCTCATTTTGAAGTGTCTCAACCAATCACAAAGTAAAAATAAGATCATCTGCAATGTGATTGGCTGATGTCTCTCCAACTGCCTTCACTTTAATAATGTACATATTGTACTTTCATTGCAAGTGTGTATATTACCTGTTCAAGAGTACGTTGTAGTTTATGGAAGCATGTGTAATTTGTATAGGCCCAATCTATATGTGTTAACTAGACGAGGGATTCGTGTGTAAGGTAAGCATGTGTGAAGTTCAGTGTCATAAAAGATGCAAGGGAAGACCAAGATTGACACAGTAAGATGACGCGGACTGAACACACGAATGACTTACGGAAAGATACAAGGATGGCTGAAGACAAAGGCAAATAGAGATCTATCGTAGTCAACCTTCGTTGAGGAAAACAACTTGTAATGTTGATGAATATGTACAATACGTACTGTGATAAATGTACGTGTTGTGTACATTGCAGGGTTGTGACACTTTGTATGTCACCGATAGACGACACATTTCTCTCTGGTTCCCTGGACAAGACCATTCGACTATGGGACCTTCGCTCTCCAAACTGCCAGGTAAAATTAGACCGTCCAATCAGTTTGCTTTAACCTTGCACATGAACTAGCCATATTGTATTCCTTTCAGTGAAGTGAAGCAGAGCATGTGTAGCAGTTTTCTGTTTGAGATGTGATAAACCAAGTTAGAGATGGAATATTACTCTTATTGACATTGGCATTATTGAACATCGTAGTTGAGTGTCGGTTGTTATGCCTGACGTAATTTGGTTTAATATATGTATATTTACTAAAGCATTTTATCGTTCAGCATTCCATGACTATTTGTAATGTTTATAATTCTATAGCAATTTAAATACATACCATGTCTTTAATATAACAATTGATATGAATTATATAATATACTGTTAAACTTTGTATTTTCGATGATTGCGCACATGAAAGTTGAACTTAAACATGCATTTTGTAGTTTATCGTTGAAGAAAACATAATTTCCTATCTTATTTATTTATTTATTTATTTACTTTAACATGTTTCTACCTTACAATGCTTTTGAACCATACGTTATTTATTCCTCATTTGCTATAACTTATCTCTATCATATTTACTATGTTTTATCATTTGTGCCCTCATTGTGTGGCTGTTTGGTTCAGGGTCTTATGAATCTGCCGGGAAGACCAGTTGCGGCCTTTGATCCCGAGGGGCTGATCTTTGCCGCAGGCATCAGCTCCGAGAGTCTCAAGCTTTACGACCTTCGATCATTCGACAAAGTAAGATCACCCAGCATCATTGCAAGTTGTAGAGTTGTGATGTCTTATGTCACTGACTAGAGACGTGTAATTTAGAATGATATAGTTTTGATCTAAAATGATTTAGTTTTGATTTAGAATGATTTAGTTTTGATTTGGAATGATTTAGTTTTAGTTTAGAATGATTTAGAATGATTTAGTTTTGATTTAGAATGATTTAGTTTTGATTTATAGTGATTTAGAATTGTGGTTAACTTTAGAGAAGCAGACATTTATTTAGATTACACTGGTTTAGCTGTAGGTTTCAATTGATTGCGTTGTTTTTCTTTTGTCTGTAACGTTTATTCCTAAAATTCAGTTTTAGTGAATCTAAAAGCGAAATAAAGGTTGATGAAATTCAGTGTTGTATTTAACACTGATTGAATAGATGATGAACAAGTATATTCACTTTGCACTTATCTCCCCAATTGTATGTCTTCTCCTATTGGCTGAGTCTTTGTGTGATGTAGGTCAAGTTATTGATGGATATTGTGATTTCTTGTTGTTGTAGGGTCCTTTTGCGACGTTTAGAATGCAGCAAGATAAGGACTGTGATTGGACGGGGTTAAAGTTCAGTCCTGATGGTAAACTCATTCTAGTGTCTACCAACGGTCAAGTCATTCGTCTCATTGACGCCTTCCAGGGCACTCCACTACAGACATTCGTTGTACGTATTTTATACTTTCTCTCTCGCTACATACATTCGTTGTACATATTTTAGGCTTTATGTGCCACTGCAGACATTCGTTGTACGTATTTTAGACTTTCTCTCTCGCTACAGACATTCGTTGTACGTATTCTAGACTTTGTGTGCCTCTACAGACATTCGTTGTACGTATTTTAGACTTTCTCTCTCGCTACAGACATTCGTTGTACGTATTCTAGACCTTGTACAAAGCTGGTGTATTGCTAGGAGCTGTAGACTGAGCAGTTTCCCTTGAGGTAGTTTTGTGCTCGACTAGTGAACTGCATACTTGCCAGCTTGCTGTTCTTTAGGTATATGCAAGCATTGTATCAGTCTATGCCAGGCTGTCGAGTTGCACGAATTAATAGTATGTTCTTTATAGTATGCACATTGTACGCGCAAAATGAATGGACAATTTATGCAGAGGGTAATTATTATTGTTAAAACTGTCAGAAGTGTAACTGTCGTTGCATTTCATGAATGTGAATCGGTTGACAAATGTGTTATGTCTTCAATTGATGCAGGGTCACACAAATCTTAAAGGTCTGCCACTCGAGGCGTCGTTCAGCCCCGACTCTCAGTTTGTCTTTAGTGGTAAGTCATTCAGTCAGACTCTTTGTTTTTAGTGGTAAGTCATTCAGTCACTCTCAGACTTGTCTTCAGTGGTGAGTCATTCAGTCAGACTGTTTGTCTTCAGTGGTAAGTCATTCAGTCGGACTCTTTGTCTTTAGTGGTAAGTCATTCAGTCAGACTCTTTGTCTTCAGTGGTAAGTCATTCAGTCGAGACTTTTAGTCAGGTTTCAGTGTTAAGTCATTCAGTCACTCTGAGTTTATCTTCAGTGGTAATTTAGTCGAGACTTTCAGTCTGATTTCATTGGCAAGTCATTCGGTCATACTTTCAGTTGACTCAGTTTGTCTTCAGTGGTAAGTCATTCAATCACTCTCAGTTTGTCTTCAGTCGAGACTTTCAGTCTTGTTCTAGTGCTCAGATTTGTTGCTTTAGAGCTTCTAAGTTTGTTGTTTTGTGTGGTTTCCAGTAAGAGAGAGAGCTCAAGTTAGAATGCTCTGTATGATCAGTAACTGCACATGAATTCAAAATTGGTGAAAACACGTAAACAAATTTAGTTCATGAATTGGTAGTCCTAGAATATGATCTGCAGGATTCGGCACTATGATCAATTAATAATCAGATTTATAAAATCTATATCACAAAATAATGTAATCTCTATGCAAAATCAATGATTAGGCTCACGTAGTCGGATAGTTGAATTTAGTGTTGTAAGGATGTAAACAATTCTTGAGGTTATTTCGATGCATAATGTTTCCAGGTTCAACGGATGGTAAGATCCACTGCTGGAACACGGAGACAGGTGGAAAGGTTGTCGTGCTGAATGGGGATCACACCGGACCAGTCCAACACATCCAGTTCAATCCTAAATACATGATGCTTGCGTCAGCTTGCTCCAACATGGTACGTATCTCTTGCATGCAATTTATAATATTGTTGATTTAATTACTTTGATTTAATTAATGTTGGTTTTTTACTTTCGTCTGAATTAATTCAAATATTATTTTATATTTACTAGTTTATATACAAGGATTACTATAAAGATACTGCATTGTCTGTTGTAATATTTTAAAGACAATTAATGTTACATTTAAACTTTTGTTTCAGGCGTTCTGGTTACCGCAAGTGGACGAGTAATGGCAAGTTCCTCCAAACAAGTCGGATATCAACAACTCTTCGTCGATTGTTCTAATTCAGTCGGATGGATTGTAGCTTTCGATTTCTGTATCTTCTATGGACAGTACTAACTATTGCAGTAATATATTCGCACGATAACTTTGTACAATTTTTCTGCTGCACAACGTGTACAGTACAAAGTTCGCCTCGGCTAACATCCAGAGGAAGGGAGGTGCTAGTATCGTGTATACGACTGATCAGTACATCACACATCTCAATAAATATGTACACGTCTATTTCAACAACGCGTTTCTTGTATAACATTGCTTAAATGCATTGTCATGTTTGTTTTGTTGTAACCAGCAAAATAGCGAGTAGTTAAAATGTTTTTATAAGTTGTATTAATTGTGTACTGTAGAGACGTGGACATTAGATGTTTGTTTTTGTTCGACTTTCGAAACACAGTAGAAGGTTGAAAGATGTCTAATGACATTTCAGTGTAATAGTTGTGATTATTATTTTATATGTAATTAAATATTATAGCGTTACTTCGAGTGTTACATCGACTGAAGCGTAACAAAAAAGGTGCTCGATGCAAATTTACAATAAGAAGTTCAAGAGTTCATGCTATAGTTATGGTCTAAATTTCTGTCTTTATTCTGCATACTGATGTCCTGCTGTACAAAAGACCCACAGTGTTCATTCATATGCTTGGTAAGGCGCGCAGTTCTTGTCATCAGGAAGAGCATCTGGCTCAAGGAAGAACGTTACTTGAATCCTAAATGTCACCATAAGTGTGCTGAGTGTAATCACCTTCCCGCCATAACTAAGCACTGAAACATTTTAGTGATGTCCAGCCAGCAACTTGAGATTAATTCTAGTGCCAATTGTGGACAACCAGTCTGAATGAGAAATGTTCACAAGGCCTCAGGCCTGTCACTAGTAGAGCAGGACTATAATTCAAGTAATCCTATTGAAAAAAGTGCATGCAAAATTATGCCATTGTTATCATGTATTTGTAGCATATATGATTGAACTCTTAAAAATAAACATTTTCTATAATATCTTTTGTTTTTTTGCACCTAATTAATATTAACAAGTTTCCAAAATCAATCCAATAAACCTGCATCTTGTGCTTTAAACATGAGCAAATTCACACCAAATTTGCAACAGTGTCTAAAACATATATACAGACATGTGTGGCGGGGCCCATATTAGACAAGAAATTCCTGGTTGCCAACAAAACTCTTCCTTGCTCATCAAACCATACTGACTCAACAGCTCTGTACAATTTTGTCTACGTATGTATGGTTTGATAAAGGATACTAAAGCTCTTCTGTAGGGACATTTAATGGGACATATCAAAATTGTTCTACATAAACACAATTTGGAAAGAAGATACTAAAGCGGTTTTGTAGAGACATTTAATGGGATTTTTGAGATGTTAATCCCATCTTTTCACAGTTGATTTAAAAACATGTCAACTTATCCCAACTAGATATTATGTTGACAATGCAACAGTTTTCGAAAATTACAAGTAAATTGCAATTACTTTGATAACATACAGGTCCATTTAATGCACAGTATTCTTACTGTTGTACAATACAAACTTTACTGATTCATCTATGGTACAGCAACACTTGTTTACAATACAAATTTCATAGGACAAGGAATGCTGAAAGAAGCAAATAGCTTAGATTCTCATAATCACAGAATGGTTGGAATATGGCATACACAGCATGTGGTGTAAGTGTGAAATGTGTACATACACATAAGAGTACAAATATCCATCAGCTAGGGAACTCCATCCATCCACTGTGTCAGTAGTATTATGTGCAATGATATTATAACAAGCAAATCTGGCAGTGCCAAGTGAAATTTGTGAGAAAAAAAACAGCAATTAACGCCAGAGCTGCATTGTTGAAAGCGTGCAAATAAATCTTAAAAGAGTATTCTATGAAAACTGATGACAATCAGGTTGAACTCCTGTCAATTGGCCAGGTTTCAGGGAAGGATTACTGCGCTGCATGAGGCTGTCAGTACTGCTGTTAAGTGGATGTCCCATGCGGCACACAGCGCACACAAAACATTGGTGCAATGAAAGAATATAATCACCTATATATTTATTATAATTATTAATAATTTACAGAATGTTCACGCCAACATCAGATGGATAAAGTATACAAAGTGAGATAAAGAATGATTAGTCTGAGCTATAGCGACCAGAACCACGTATTGGAGCACAACCGAGGGAACCCTTCATTTCTGCACAAAGTACAATTACACAATTTTTAAATACGATTATTTAACTTATACTTCTATGCAACAATTCGGTTAATGTATCAAAAAGACATCGATCCTTTATCTCCTCGCATTATATTATCAAACAAATCAGATACAAAAATCGCTACAATTTAACAATAAAAGTAGAACAGTTACTCTTTATTCACACAAGCACTCGTTTATACAGCAGAGTGATTCAGCAAAAACTTCCACCCCTGATAATCCTACATAGATCGTCCAGTAAATTACACTGATCTCTACACGTCCTACTACGTCATACGCAGAATTTGTCACTGAATCACACGGTGAAATAAGATGCATAAGAAAAGATGAAGCAAAGGCTGTGCTGCGATGATAGGAAACAAAGGCAAGTGACGTGATGCTGGTCGGGTGACTGGCGGGGTGACTGGGGAGGGGGGATAGGATTGCACAGCTGCAGCAGTGCGGTGTGAATGGTCGCACCTCTAAATCTGTTCGTCCACTAATTGCCGGAGGTCTTCAGCTCGGAGCCAATCTTGTAACTCAGCAGTTTGTTCCAGTCGATCTTGGTACGAGTGACAGGCAGCTGACGGCGGAGAGCTTTGAACGTCGTGTCCGACATCGTCTTGTAGTTCTCTGAGATTGCTGTCTGCGTACACAAACAAACATGCATTATCATCACTGTCGCACGTTACGGAAAGAACAGGGACAGTGATGGAGAGAAGGTCCCTGATTGTGTCAGGGGAGAAGATTTGGATAAAGTGTTAGTGATCAGATATAAAACAATAAGAAGCGAGACTGAAATAAGAGGCGAGACTGAAATAAGGAGCGAGACTGAAATAAGAAGCGAGACTGAAATCAGAAGCGAGTCTGAAAAAAGAGCGAGATAGAAACAAGGAGTGTGACTGAAATAAGGAGACACTGAAGGTCTCACACGACCATGAAAGACAACAACTGTCACGACTATGAAACTTTCTCGAAATAGAGCGAGACAGTTTTCACGATGCCTAATCATTCCCTTCCTTAGACTGAATAACCTGCTGCATAGTAATCATAGTAATCATTGAAATCATAGTAATCATTGAAATCATACGAACGACGTTATAGATGAGGTCAATGATGACGATCATCATAAACATGTAGGCTGTTACAATGTAAAAATACGCCGTTGTTAAGCAACGCAAGAAACAGAGCCAACATCACGTACCTGATACTCATTCTCCGAATCAGAAACTATCCGACAGAATTCCTTCGCCAACTGGGCTTCATTCTGTCAAAACACAGTGTAAACCAATCATGCATGCAATCACGCACAAGGATGGGCAAAAACTAAAGGGACACAGACAAATCTAACAATAAAATACGTCCAATGGTAATTCGGTGAAAGACCTTTGGCTAAGGACCAGAGCTCATCTAGCCTTGTTGATTAGTGGTAAAGGTCAATCTTAATAATAACAAGCAACTATCGTCAGGACCTACCTCCAGACAGAACACAGTGGAAAATCAGAGTTCATTTGACAGAAATATTTATATTAAAAGACAAGAAGAGCAGATGATAAAGGGATGGAGATGTTGAACGAGTTCATCTTTCTTCTTCTTTGACTTTAACGATCCATGACATCGAGGATCGCTCCAATTCACGTCGTTGTAGTGGCGACCAACCTTCTGATCCCAGTCAGTCAGCAAGTCAGCCACTCCAGCTGGGTTATTCCAAATGTCAATTGTGGTGAGGAAAATCGGTAACATGTTGCAGTTGAAAAGATGATGAACGTCATGATCTGATACATTGCTTAATGGGCAGATTTTGGAAGGATATTTGCTTGGATTAATTTTGTTGAGATACGTTAGTAGTTTAGGAGATTTTCTGGTCCGAAGCTGAGCCAGTGTGCAACGCGTTATTCAACAATACAACTTCGCAACATAAACAACCGAGAGAATAACATTGAACAATTAAATTTAAGAAAGCACAGAAATGATAAATTCATATAATTCATGACATACCACTACTTTTAGCGTTTCCTTCACTTCTTTGGACGTCATCAACTGAACGTTGCCGTCCTCGTAATAGTGAACCTAAACACAGAAACCACCAGCATATCAAGCCATTGGACAACAAATAATTACTTCATAAATACAGCAAATCTCTCCTATAACACATTATTATTTGGAGAAAGAAATATACCTTTACATCAACTAAAATAACATATCTGCACTCAGAACACACACACATGCTGGTTATGATCATGAAAATAATACATAACTGGACATCAAATCAACGGTGAACACTTGAGAAAGCACAGCTCACCTGTACTTTGAATACTAGAGAAAGCACAACTCACCTGTACTTTGAGTACTAGAGAAAGCACAGATCACCTGTACTTTGAGTACTAGAGAAAGCACAACTCACCTGTACTTTGAGTACTAGAGAAAGCACAGCTCACCTGTACTTTGAGTACTTGAGAAAGCACAACTCACCTGTACTTTGAGGACACCCACAAGCTCCGCCTGTCCTCCACCTTCCTGGAATGTTGCCGACCATTGGGAGCGCCATCGTCCATTCCTAACAAAAGATGCAAGGGTTAGCCGGTCTACACATGCATTTACACGACTAAATCACTCAATAATTTAGATACAGATATAAAAGACTACGATAGAGTTTTTTTTAAATAGCCGTGTATATTAAACTGCCTACCAGAAATTCTTAGTACTAACCGGCAGTGCATATAGAACTGTTCACCAAAAATTCTTAGGACGAACCAACAGTGTATATAGAGCTGCCACCAGAAGTTCTTAGGACTAATCACTAGCAATGTATATAGAGCTGCCTACCAGGAGTTCTTATAACCAAACAACCATGTGTATATATTGCTGCCTACCAGGAGTTCCTATAACCAAACAACAGTGTATACTGTATATAGAGCTGCCTACCAGAAGTTCTTAGGACTGAACTGGTGACTCTCGATGCAGGCAGTTAAGACTATCGTTGAGTCGTCGCCGTCGGCAACAGAGCCGTAGACAGAACAGACTCCCTGTTTGTACTGATTGTGCATGTACTCAGTGAACGGACCCTCGAGCGCCGCACGCCACGACTCGCTCACCCTGTTTGGTGCAGGTGCCGGACGCACATCGCTGCTCTCTTTGCGCAAGTGATCGTATCTGTGCACAAAAAAGTATATACGATGTTGTGCTGCCATATATAAAATTATTTAATAAATAAATAAATACTTCATGAATTAAAAACTTGAGAATTTATTTATTTTCAAAATTGCAGAAACAAAATTGTAATTCGTTCAATGAACGTGGTTAGAATAATGTAACAAATATCATTAAATTTCATTTCATTTGTTCAGAATAAAAAATTCTTTGAAACTATATGAATCAAAAGAAGATATTCAATTATAATTACAATTAATATTACTTAGCCAATAAAGCCCAGAAAGAATCGGAAATATTCGTAAACTTAATTACTGTACACACACAAAGGTTTAGAAATAAGCAGTGCGTACGTACCGGAATGTCTGCTTGGTCCGTGGGTCCAGAAATCTTCCTCCTCCTATGTCACCGTGCTGTGTGACGAGAACCTAGCAACAAAGCAATAACAAGGCAGACAAATATAGCACAAGTTATTGCAATAATACATCAATCGAACAAACAAAACTTACTTTCCAAAACAACCCACTAACAATTCATGACTACGCATCAAGTCATCATCATCGTTATTTATCATCCCGACTGGTCTACAGTTAGCACAAGGACTGACTATAGCGAGATGGATGTCACCAAACGGCTCCATCTGTGATTAATAGAGAACCGTTCAAAAACTCACTCGGCACTCGACGTGATTCAACTCTGAAAGGCATGTGCATACCACTTGAAATAATCCTGAAGCAGAAATACAGCCGAAGCCCTTCCTGCAGCCAACAGTCTCACTGCTAATCTTGTCGAGCGCATGGAGGAACATGGTCGGTCACTGAAGCGCATGGTCATGGTCGGTTACATGGTCATGGAGAAACATGGTCGGTGCACCGTGAAGCCCGACACCACTTGGGTTTAAAAATCATTAAACAGAATAAAACATCAAGAATAGAATTCGGTACAATGATGTTGCGATAATCACATATGTGTGACGTTGATGAAATACAATTCTGACCAAAAGAAACACAAATCGGACAATAACAGTGTGAACAAAAACTACTCCCAACTTGCACTGGTCAGCTTTTTCACAAATTAAAATATCTACCAGCTTGTTTGTAAATGAACATTGAACAATCTGCTGAAAATAAAATTATTTTTAATTATTTAAATTTATTTTTAATTATTTATTTTTAATTATTTTACAATTATTTTTTATACAAATAATTACAAAACACAACACTTAAATGTCAACAGATCCTACCTGTTCATCTGATCCATCAATCTTGCAAGGAGTGAACTGATCCTTGTTGTACTGGGCGAACGAACTACATTTACAGCAAATCAAATATACAGCATACATCATGGACAGCATACAATGTTCAGTTACGTATGTCATATACATATGTCAAATCCTGCATACAATATATACATTATACAACATTTATAGTACACAAAATTTAAAGCGACAATATACACAATACAAGTACAATATACACAGCATACAAGATATACAAGATATACAGCATACAACTATTTCAGCATACAGTATTTGCTGCATGCAATAAACAGATAGATCCATGCCTTGGTAATACACACATAGTTCAATATCTGACACCATAAATTATTGTGCTCAAACAGAATGCCTACACAAGACTCATTTGCTGTCCATCTTCTGAGGT
>JAQFYQ010000823.1:0-15167 GCA_034694885.1 Buchholzia appendiculata | reverse complement strand
GGAAAGCGGAGGACCGTGAGTTGTGGAGAAGATGGATACCAGAGACCTGCCTTCCGGCAGAACACTAATGATGATGAAAGCATGGTATAAATGATGATAAAATTGTTGCAAGGAACTTGTATTACCTCTACGTACGGCTGTGTACGTACTCGTGTGCAGGTTTGTGTATACTGCTCACCGTATGTGTGCACGTGTCTATGTGTGTGTCTGTGTATGTGCGTGCGTGTGCATGCGTGTCTCTGTGTGCTTGTGTGCGTGTTTGTGTGCGGGTGTTTGTCTGTGCTTGAAAATGTCTCTTTTTGTGTGTGTGAATGTATATAGGCTGCTATGTTGATGAGAATTTATTCAATTGTTATGTTATACTGTGTGTGCGTGTATGTGTGTGTGAGTGTCTATGTGTGATGCTGTGTGTCTTTACGTGTGTTTCTTTACGTATGGTTATCTAGTGTTACTTGTGTCAAATCAGTTTGTGATGCTGTCTGTGTGTGTCTTTGTCTCTGTATATATCTGTATGCTGCTGCGTGTGTATGTGTCTAGTCTATGTTTTGTTGTGATGAGTAAATATATCTCTGTGTGTGTGTGTATATGTCTGTGCGTATGCCTGCGTGTGATGCTGTATAATGCTGTCTGTGTGTGTGTTTATTTGTATCACGCTGTTTGTGTCTGTGTCCAGTCTGTGTGTGTTTGTGTCTCTGTCTCTGTGTGTATCACGCTGTTTTTGTCTGTGTCCAGTCTGTGTGTTTGTGTCTCTCTGTCTGTGTGTATCACGCTGTTTGTGTCTGTGTACAGTCTGTACGTGACGCTGTTGAAAGTCGTCAGCCTCAGCTGGATCGCATCAACAACTTCTACGACATCTTCATGGCTGAAAGTCGAGAGCTTGGCATCAGCGTTCCACTGGTCGTACAACAGAAAGTCAGCCGTCTCAATGCTGATTGGTCGGCCGTTAGAGACGCTGCGGCCAATCAGCAACAGCGATTTGAACGCAACGACAGCTTGGATGACATTGCAGGTCAGTCTTTTAATTACGTAGATGTTCTGACGTAGACTTTCAATCTAATTTGCTGCTATTCTGTTATGGGTAGATGTTCCAATATAAAATGCTTCTTTCAACTAAACATCCTGATTTTTGTTTATAATGTTGAAAGAGTTGATGTTGTAGCCTTAAATGTTATTTTCAATTGGGCTTACAAGTATTAATATAATGTTATGCGGGTATATGTGGATGCTCTAGATGCTCTACAGTTTTAGAATGAATTATTTGGTATGGTTGAGCTATTTTTTGAAAGGTAACCAGAATACGGTTGGAACTTTTGTACATAAAATGTAAACTAAATAACCGGTGGCATGTTTAGCTGTTTGTGACTGTTGCAGTGAGTACAGTGATCACCAGTCTTATTGTGCACGAGACGAAGAGTCACTCCACCGAGGAAGTGATGGAGACGGCTGTCGTGCAACAGACCGTTGCTCAACAGAGCTCTCCCCCCACCCCCATATCCGCTCCTCCCCCACCCGACTCCCCACACGGTTACGACTCTGTGACATCATCCTCAGTCAGTACGGTGCAGCAGACAGCTGAACAGCTGGATGTCAACAAGACTGCTGCTGCAGCTGGTACACAGTTCAGTGAACTCGACAAGTTCATCGCTAAGCTCGAGAGTTTGTCGAAGGTGTTCCGTGAGAAGGTGAAGTCGGCGCCTGTCACTGTCGGTGACCTGGAGGAGATCAGAGAGGCCATAGAGCGCGAACAGGCAAGTGATGTTTCGCAAAGAAAGCTCTCGTATATTCATACATAGTGGTGCATTCTAATATACTTTAGACATATGAAGGTTCATTTCAGTATAAAACAGTTACAAAATTGTTTCCTTGTTTATATTTTCAGGGAGTATGAACGTTTTGTTAATCAATGTGTGTTCATCAAGTGACTCTTTCAATCACAACGATGTTCGTCATGGAATGTGTGTTTTGACTGATTTCACAGGATTTGATTTTTATCTGGAATTGGTCTCTCTCTAATGAACATGTACACTGCAGTTGTTCAGTTATTTAATAATTACTAATTTAAATAGATATAATGTTGATTTATTTGTTGCCGTTCTGCATACGTGTTTGCCAATAGCATTCGTTGTTTGCTTTTGTATTGACAGATAAAGATCAATGAACTGCAGGGCATGAAGCCTCACCTAGATGCAATAGTGATGAAGTCTGAAGCGTCGAAGCGCGACACGTCAACATCAGAACAGTACAAGAAACAGCTGTCCGACAATAGTAAGAGCTGCCTTGTGTGTTATATGAATGTCAATGTAAGTGAGCTAGATAGCTATGAAGCATAATAATAGCACGTCTTGGCATTGCGTATTCCCGGAGTTCAAAGAACATTCCTGGACTTCCCAGCTTTGTCTAACCTTGCATTCTTGGAACACTTGATGACTTGGAAAATTCATAGATATAACTTCCCAAATGTCCATTACATGTAAAGTAAATGTCCGTTACGTTTATAGTATGACAATGGGAACCACCTGTACCTGCATCATGTTGCGATTAAATCAGTGAAATGTATCAGCGCTTGTCTACGGGAAAAAGTCGTCTTCGGTGAGAAATTGTTGAAAGCAAATTACCAAATGAGTAAACCTGTATCTAAGCTAAATTTGAGGCTAAATTACAATGACTAACCAGCAATTGCTTGAGCCTATCATAAATATGAAATACTTCAGACTTGTAATCTTGACTCGTTGCATTGTAGTCGATCGTCTGTGTCGTGACTGGGAAACGTCGACTGCTGCAGTCATTCAGCGACATCACGTGCTGGAGACGATGCTGGCCGAGTGCGTTCTGTTCAACGACAAGATCGGTCAGCTGGAGAAGTGGGTCATGAAGGTGCTGGAAGCTTGTGACCAACAACACATGGGTCATGACATCCCAACTGTGGAGGAGCAGATAGAGGCAGCTAAGGCAAGTAGTTCAGCATCAGCATCATAATCATCATCATCAACATTAGCGTAAATCTTCTTAATCCTTGTCAGTAAGGGTTAAAGGTGACCAACATTGGGCCGATTTTCAGTACACAGGTTATAAGGATTCACACAGGTTATAAGGTCACAGGACAGAAACTGAAGAATGCAAATTTGCATTCTTCAGTTTCCGTCCCAATCTCTTCTTGTCTGCTAGTGCACATTCCGTCAAAGTTTTTCTGCTTTTATTTCTTTACCCTGCGACAACTAAGTACTATCATACCTCGACCCAGTCACTGTCTTACCTTGACCCAGTCACTGTCTTACCTTGACCCAGTCACTGTCGCACCTTGACCCAGTCACTGTCGCACCTTGACCCAGTCACTGTCACACCTTGACCCAGTCACTGTCACACCTTGACCCAGTCACTGTCACACCTTGACCCAGTCACTGTCATAAACATCTTTACGCAGGTCCTAAGCATCTCAACTTGCCACGTATAATGACGATGCTGAACGTGAGATGTTAACCTTTCATGTAGTTCCTAGTTTTGCAGTGTTAGTAATTTAATAGATTAAGATTTCCACTAGGTATGTAACGTTATAAATAATTTTTTATTGTATGTTCCAGCTTTTGATTTGCTGTTGCAATAGTTATTGTAGATTAAAGTTGAAATTGTATATATTGTATATTATATTAACTTTGGCACATACTTGTATGGTATATGTGATGGCTCTATTGTTGATATGTTGTCAGACTCTTCAGCTGGAAGTGGTGAGTGAGCAAGCCAGCTATGACTTGGTCCATGCCAAGGCTCAGCGACTGATTGATGACTTCAGTAAAGATGACATCAGGAAGGTCAAGGCTAACATGAAACAAATGAGTCGGCTATGGTCAGAGCTATACAACAGGTGTGTTGTCTTTCAGTCGGCTTCTCTTAACTGAATATAGTTCTCTAGGCTGAATTATGAAACTGAGTTTGGACTGAAATTTAGAAGATTGGGTTTTGTGAACAGTGGCGACTTCAGCCATGTCTACTCCATGATTTGAAATGTCTAGATGTGAAATGGAATTAGAATTATTTTTGTTATTGAAATTTTTGAAGTAGGCTATTTGAAGTATTTCATTTTCAAATATGGAGGAAAATTTAGTTTACTGTCATATTATGTTTATGCTATCTGAATGTTTAAATGTGTCTTGTACACTTTTAAACATTCAGATAGCATAAACATAATATGAAAGTAAATTAAATTTTCCTGTCTTGTTTCCTAAGTGTCTTGTGCACTTTTACCTACACTCACTGATCGTGAGAAGTCTCTATGCTCATATCTGAATGTTTAACTGTTATGTGTTGTGTTTGTTAGACTGAATGATCGTGAGAAGTCTCTACGCTCGCACCTGAATGCACTAAGTAGGTTTGACGCGGACCTGCGCGGGTGCATTCTGTGGTTGACGCGAGTTCAGATTGTGCTCGCGCGCAAGGAAGAGATGTTGCTCAGTACGGCCGGTAGAGAAGAGGATGAGCAACTTCTTACTGAAGAACTCAAACAAGTCTGCAAGGTAGGGCCTAACTGAACGTATTTTATCGTGATTAAAAACGTTCAATACAATTAAACTATATGTTTTATTTTAAAGGCCTGGACTTTGTCCTGTAGTGCTGAAATATATGGGAGCTAGTTTCTGTGATTTTAGCTTTAGTTGTTTAAATTTGAGTTGTTCAGATTTTTGACTTCTTGTCAAATTTTATTTTGAGTCCGTTTGCTCTATATGTATGCTTAATGAATGTTAACATGGTTGTTTATTGCTGCTCAGTCTCAATGATTTCGTTTCACATGTTGATTGGTTGTCAGGAGTTGGAAGGTGAGATGGAATCGCAGCGTGCAGTCCTCGAGTCTGTCAACACAACGGGCAAGCAGGTTGTTGCAGGCTCTCCACCGACCGACTCGGCGGCACTTCAGAACAAGCTTGATGAGATGAACGAGAGATGGACTCAGGTGAAGACCAAGTACACGGCCGTCAGGTGAGAATAGGTGCACACTCAACACTGTAGGTTTTCATTCCTTCCTGCTTTACTTCAGGTTTTCATGGAACAATTTGAGCATTTAGTCTCTAAATAGAAAGTGTGATATAGTCTTGTGCTTGACAGTTTTTATATTTAGATTTGTGTACATGAACGAGTTTTGTATTTGTTTGTACATAGAATCTAGTTGTTTTGAACATGGAATTAATTATATTAAGCTTTCATATTATATTCAGTGTTTTGTTAACGTCTACAATATTGTACTTACTTGTACTTGGTACCACGACTGTGCTATGTACTACTGCTGAATGTAATTCAAATCCAAAGGATTAATCTGCTTCAGTCACATGATTGGAGCTTGTTTTGATGTGGCAGGAGTCGGGTTGAGCCGAACTTTGAATCGCTCGATGCTCAGTCGGCAACACGGAATGAGCTGATTGGTTGGCTGTCTGCCATGAGCGAGGCAATTGATAGACTAAAGCCGATTGGTGGAGACTTGACCCACATTCGGCAGCAGATCGATGAACATCAGGTATGATGTTTTCATATAAACTTTTCAACTTGAGTTTTAGTTGCTTGTTTTTTAATGATTTTTGTGATAGTGAAAGAAGTGCAGACAGTTCTGTGTTGTATCCATGTACATGTATGTAGGGACGACTGTTGTTCAGCTTCCTTCCAGCACTGGAACAAAGGTCTCGTGTAAAATGATGATGGCACTGTATTGTTATTATTTATTAATAGTTGTTGACATTTGCTGAATCATACAATACAATACAATACAGACATTGATAACACGCACAGATTTAAACAACAAGAGCTGACTCAGAGTCGTGGGGTCATCATCATCATGATCATGATCATCATCGTCTATTATTCGCTTTCACAATTTGTCTTTGCTCAGCGCAGGTTTAGACATTAATTAATGTCGCTGAGGGTTTCTTATGAGTAGATTTTTTACGGCCTCATACCCTTGCAGACACCAATACGTAATAATATCATGTTAGGAATGGGCTGATTTCTCTTTCTCAGAGAAAGTTATTCTGCTTTTTGATTTGGTTGCGGTAGTGAGTACAGTATAAACATTCGCCATGGTGAAAGAACCAAAAAGCTGATTGTACTAGTCTACACTAGCGCTACAGTTCTGATCAGACTACAGAACGCTTAGTTGACACGTACAACATGAACTTTGCTGGACTGTGCAATGGCAGTATTATCAATTCTGCTCTCACCACACGGGCAATGTTCCTCCGCCGCAGCGGCAAATTCTCCCCTCACCCCGGGGCTGAATGTTGGTCTTAATTTATAATAATCATAATGCAGTGTTTCAACAACCAACCTATATGTACGACTCTTTTTTTGAATTGTGACAAATATTGAAAAAAATACTTAGTAGGTAAAAAGAAACATTAATGTTTTTATTTTTGTTCTCTTCTGTATCATCATGCATTTAGCTGCAGTAATTGTGGATAGAGCAATGGAGACTCCGTGATTAATTGCCCATACTTCATGTCTCATTTGTCTATGTAGACTGTTCGCAAGGAACTCGAAGATAAAGAAGCATTGGTTGAACAGACGATAAAGGACGTCGACGCGCAGCAGAACTCGGAAAATTCCACCGCAACAGATGTTAAAAGTCCAACAGGTAAACAGACATCAACGAGTACTGATCGTGTTGGTACTGGTTTTAGTTTCCTAGTGTAATATGGGTAATCAAAACATTTCAATTTTTGAGATCAGTGTCTTCAGAATTTTGTTGGGCAGTCGGTGCTGTTTATTAAATATGTCGTATTTGAATGTTTTGCTACAAAAGGCCGTGGTTCGAATTCATAACATCACTACAGCTTCATTTACTCTTTGCTTATTCATGTTCAAAAATAATTCTGCGATGCTTTTGAATTTGTGCTCTTTGTGATATGCAGTGAACATACTGAACATAGTCAAATTTTATTAAGAAAAGCGGTTGTACAGTAGCCATTGCCACCTGCAAGCAATGTTACGCCTGTTGGACTCATCATTCACGAAAAGAACAGAATTGTTAATGCCTCTGATTTGACGTGCACGAAAAGAACAGAATTGTTAATGCCTCTGATTTGGCGTGCACGTAATGAACAGAATTGTTAATGCCTCTGATTTGGCGTGCACGAAAAGAACAGAATTGTTAATGCCTCTGATTTGGCGTGCACAAAAAAAACAGAATTGTTAATGCCTCTGATTTTGGCGTGCACGAAAAGAACAGAATTGTTAATGCCTCTGATTTGGCGTGCACGAAAAGAACAGAATTGTTGATGCCTCTGATTTGGCGTGTATCTGTCAAAACCGATGCATATTTTGTCTTGTGTATTTTATGTAAGGTCTTCTGGAGATAGTGTAAATCCCGTGTGCTTTATTTAGATGTTAGCAGATAATGCGATATATGCACTTGATCGTGACCTGAGGAAAATTTTCTATTTTTTGAGACGTCTAGCCCTTCATGACAAGGAAAACTGAAATTGAATGCTGTTGATGATGATAATGAATTTGAAATATATCATAAGCTATGGTGGATATCTTTATGTATGTACTGCAGAATGCTGTTGATGATGATAATGAATTTGAAATATATCATAAGCTATGGTGGATATCTTTATGTATGTACTGCAGAGTTCAATTGCTGTGGATGTGAAACTTGTTGTGTGCAGCTTATTGGCTGAAATATTGACAGCACTTGTATGTGTTTCTTTAGATGCACTTCACTTAAAGAACAAGTGGAGCGAAGTGCGGCACAAGTCTGATGAGTGGCAGAACACTCTGGACGAGATGTACGAGGTAAGAGTGAAGAGAGAAGAGCGGCAAGCGTTGCGGAGGGGGTAGGGGTCATTGGGGGTATTTGTGAGGATGGAAGTGTTTGGGGGGAGGCATTGAGAGTGTGTTTGAAGCAACTCCTCTCAAAAGAGGAGTTGGGAGCACAAAGAAAGAACAGTTGGGAATTAGGAGTGTATGAGAAGTTCGGAGTACATTACTGTTGGGAGGGGAGAAATTTGGAATGCACACATGATGATTTTATTGAGATACTTTCAAGAGAAAAAGCTTTGTAGCGTTTTGATAATATTTAACAGTTTCCGATGTAATTGTAGTTACCGTAATAAATATTTAAGCTATTTGTTCTGGCCATACGTTATCAGTTGCGATCATTTCAATTTCATGTTATCTTTTTCTGGATTATCCCTCAAATAATATTTGGCTGATTTTCCCGACCCGCTGTCACGATTGAAAATCTGAACAGATAAGTTATCCGTTTTATGTCATGCTGTCTCAGAACTTTTACGATGTTGGGACAATTATAAACAGCGAACGAAAGTCGTAGGAATTGTTCGATTTGTGAGCAGATTCAATTTACTTTAAAACTGAAATATTTTTCTAATATCGAATAACTCAAATCTGTCTTTGCTGAGTTTACTGCATGAATATTCTCTAAAGTTGTACTTTTAAATCGGATATATAAAACTGGAAGTCATGTTTGCATTTATATCTGAACAAAGAATAATTTAGTAACTGTAATGTTATGTATTGTGTTATTTTTGTTATTTTTGTATAATGTTATAGTGCATGAATGACTGTTGTTCCTTATTTGTAGAAGATGCAATTGTTGCAAGAGACGTTGCTGGAGATTGGACAGCAGTTGGCAGAGAAGGAGAGCGAGGTGGCGAGCTGGAAACCAGTTGCTGACGTCTACATCGACAACCTTCAGCCTCAGCTTGACACCACTCAGGTACAGTTCAGCAGGATTTCTTTACTCAGCCGGATGTTTAGCTGCAATTTTTTTATCAGTCATAAATGTCTTTTATTGTCCTGATTCGTTGTTATGATTCTTTGATTGGTGATTCGGATTAATGCGTGGGTTACACTTTTTCAAGTTTGTTATTTTGTTACTACTATGTCTTCAATTTGTTATGAACTATTAAATTGTTCATACTGATATAGAGTACTGTGGTTTCTCTTCCAATTAAATTTTACTAAATGATCATTCTGGTTCATTTCCAGCCATCAAGATCCCTCAGGGACATTGTCTAGGTTTTTGCCTGTGTTCAGAGCAGACTTCTTGCAAAGGCGAATAATAGACTATAAAGGGTGATGACGATGATGATGATGATGCACGCGTTCGATGTGATTATTATATTTGTTATGCTGACGATTTCTTTCTCTGTGTTTGTTTCTGATAAAAGAAGTATGCCTGCTGTGGACACATTGAAGATTTTGATTGGCTTGTACATTGAAGGTTTTGATTGGCTTGTACATTGAAGGTTTTGATTGGCTTGTACATTAAAGGTTTTGATTGGCTTGTACATTAAAGTTTTTGATTTTCTTGTTCTCGATATGGATGTTTCAGAGCCTTTGATTGGCTTGTTCTCTGTACGGATGTGTCAGAGCCTTTGATTGGCTTGTTCTCTGTACGGATGTGTCAGATAGTTTGATTGGTTTGTACTATGTGTGTAGATATTTCAGCAGTCGGCAGCTCCTCTACAGGGTCAAGTTGATCAGTGCAACGACCTCGCCAACCAGTTCTACGATGTAGTCTTGTCTCATCGCAACGTCAGTAAACTAGAGGATATCAATAAGAGGTAGGGTATTAGTTTAATTATCATTATTAAGGACTTACATTTTGTGTAAGCATTTGAATTGTTAATCTTATATTTGGTATGGAAATTAAGCGATAAATTTATATATTTTTTTTAATGTTCCAATTTTTTTAATTGTTTGTTTTTGCACTAGTGTATCCAGATTATTATTGTACATTTCTAATATATCTTCAGAACGGCAGCAGACCTGATGTTTTCCTACATCCTTTCTATTAGCTGTCGCAGCTCGAGTTTGGTACGAGCAGAATAGGTAATTTTTCTCTGATTTCGTTTCTTGATGTCTAAATGACGATGAATTAATCTAAGTATATTTGATGGATAGTGTAAACTGTTGTGTGCTAGATGGAGAGCACTACAAGAGAATGTAGAGACAAGGTTGCATCAGCTGGAAGATGCCATGCGAGACTTTGGACCAAACTCTCAGTACCTACTCACCTGTAAGTGATTCCATGAAGCGATAGCAAGACGAGCTTTTAACCTTCGAGTTTATAGTAATAATAGATTTTGCTTGAAATTGAGTTATTTGTGTCAAATGTTCAAAGTAACTGTCTCAGTCTGATATGAACTTTGCTTATTTATTTGCTCTTCTGGTCTTATAAATTCTTAGACCTATTGTTGCTGGATTGTTACATAATTGAGTGCAGGTGCAGGGCAGTTGCACCCGATGACAAACGACAATTCAACAATTTGGGAATGTTATAAATGCAGGTGGTATCCCATCGCCTTTCAGCACAGGTGATGGATATTATCAGTTTGTTGTTTGAGTTCCGCCCTAGCCTCCGTCAGCCTAGAGCCCCGTTCCGTCTCCGGCTGCCGCCAGGCCACCGGCCCAGGCGTCCTCCCACAGCTGAACCACGGCCTCCACTGCCACAGGGTCGCGGTTGGTTTCTAGGTTGGTTTTCATTGAGTGGCATGAGAAGAGATGTCGTGGTTGTAGGTTTTGCATAGTGGGCAGAGAGGAGATGGGTGAGTTTGACAGGGTCTACAGAAAAATTGAAATTCCCCCACTTATATGCAGTAAGAAAATCTAAGTAATACAAAGTTGAAATGCTTGAAATATGATTGCACTCAAGACCTATTTGATTGCGCGCGAGTGTGTTACCACTGCACCACGTGGTGCCCTGTCATGATGTTGTGAATACGAATAAGTACAATGCATTTATTGCAATGGTTTATGCGTGTGTTTGTTTTTCAGCATCTGTCGATGCTCCCTGGGAAAGAGCTGTTGCTCCAAACAAAGTTCCATACTACATCAAGTAAGGAATGCAATGTGTATTCCAGCTTCTTGTTTTTTATTTATACTGACAACTGTCTCATTCTCATACAGCTGACGTGTATTGCGAGTGCTTGTGAGGCTATGGAAGGGAGAATTGATGACCAAGGAACAGATGACCCAAACTCCACCATAATGTAACAGAACAGGATTTAATTAAATTGTATAAACCTGTTTAATTGACAGTTCATCCCTGTAGCTGGTTTTGCTGCTTTTAGTCTTGAAATTTAATACCAGACTTAACTATATCAAATTCAACAAATGGTTCAAGTTCATGTTACTGTTGATCAACTCGACCATGCTCCATTCTGTCTCCTTCCCGATAAGAATAGGAAATGATCTTTAAATGTATAACATTTTTGTGAATGTATGATTTTGTTTAACCCATCTGAAGGACATGGGAAGCTAGAATAATGGAATGAAGATGAAAGATCAAACGTCAAATAATGTTTAAGATTGCCATTAATGATGTTTGTTTACGTTGTCTTGCTATGCTGTCTACATACAAACATTGACTAGAGTACTGAGTTCATGAATCATTATTTGCAGCCACACCACTGAGACGACTCACTGGGATCATCCAGAGATGACAAAGCTAATGCATTCCCTCGGTCAGTGAAGCAGTAACTTTAACTTGTCAGTACATTGTAACAAATAGCTATATTTTTTATGACATGAAGCAGGTTGTGACTGTGTAAGCTATAAGTTGTGTAAGTCGAATTTATGTTGTTTATATCGAATGGGTGTCAGTCGACTCGACTTGTATTGTATGCATACGACTTTCTGTGCTGATCTGTCAAGCTCTGTAGTGATATACTGTTGAACAGATAATTTTAGGATTATCGTTATTACAGATTGCAGTTGATCAGAGTACTGCAAGTAAGAAAATAATGTATTGTTTAATATTTAAGGCTGATGTTCCATGAGATATGATTTGCATTATGCGTATTGATGATGAATTCATTTCGAACCTTTCGGAGAACAGTGTTGGATAAAATAACTGTTTGCTTGTGACTTGCTTATTGAAAAAAATATGTGCAATTCTCTGTTGCTGATGACCCAAAGATGTGTAATTCTCTGTTGCTGATGACTCAAAGATGTGTAATTCTCTGTTGCTGATGACTCATCTCATCATGAACATTTCATCATATTATATGCAGTTTGTGGCTGTCACTATATTCTTTTCTTTCCATGTAACATCACACAGAGCATATTCTGTATATTGATTACGTGTTTGTAAAGAATATTGTGCTACCGAAGAAAATACACTATTTAGCTGCAGGGATATTGTTGCATGTAGACTGATTGTTTTCTGATCATGGTTCTGATGATTTTAACCGTACTGTTTTTTAGTTAGAAACGCTGTAGTTGTTAAACTGCACTGCTTTATGTTTCAGCCGAGTATAACACAGTTCGGTTTTCTGCGTACAGGACGTCGATGAAATTGCGGCAACTTCAGAAATCCTTGCATCGTTAGTAATATTGCTGCATGTCTTCTTGTTTTGATATCCTGGTATTTAATGTCTCACACAGATGTTAACTGTTAATCATGTTGTATGTGTTAGCTGTTAGCTTGCGGTCCATTTTGGCATTCAAAGTATTTCATCTGAACTTGAAAAGTAGGGTCTTTCACTAGAAATACACTGAATTTACTAGCATACCTCTTTATTATAATATGACTGTGAATAATGCTGCTTTTCTTCTAGCACAGGTAAACAATTTTCCTAAGAATAGGTTAGATTTGTAGCTTAGCAAACAATTAACTGACAGGCAGGCAATTGACGCTAAATCATTTTATAGTATATCATTTGTGATTATGGATAATAAATTTTACCATTTACTAGTTGGTACGGAAATTGGTTCATTTCTAGTGGATTTAAATGCCAGCATCCAGCACGCTGTGCCGTGAGATATTTGATTGGTTGTTAATGTTCAATATTTGTGATCAGACATACGGATTAAAGAGATATTGTCATATGGGAGAAAATTGAAAGGATAATAAACTGGATTAAATCGATTGTTGAATGTAACTGATGAATCAGTTAGAAATAGGCGTAGAGACTCGGATAGGGAGCGATTGAGGACAGATTAACACATTTAGGACTTGAAGTGAGGAATTTGCTTGACTGTGCTTTGTGGCAAAAGACACATCCAACGAATTAGACATATTCATTTCTAATTCATGCTGATGTAGAATAATATTCATATAATGTTAGTCATGATAATACGTATACAATTTTTTAAGGGTGTTTATATCTTTGTTTATGTATTTTATTGAATGTGTTTATATTATATGATGTGATTTTGTAGTGGACCTGTTGAGTCTGGATGTTGTGAGAGAAGTGTTTGACAGAACTAAGCAGCAGCAACTGCAACAGCTGCAGTCTGTAGACGCAGTTATTGAAGTCGTCGACATCATGAACACGCTACTCATCATGTTTGAACCTCTGGCTAGTAGCCATGGCGACGAAGTCAACGTCCCTCTCACTATAGATCTGACGCTCAACTGGCTACTCAATGTCTACGACAGGTACTTGATAGTTTTGATATGTACTTGATAGCTTTGATAGGTGCTTGACGGGTACTTGATAACTTTGACAAGTTCTTGATGGCTTTGATTGATACTTGATAACTTGGATGATATCTATCAAAGGTACTTGACAGGTGACAGATAATTCATAGTTTTGAGACAGGTACTTGATAACTTTGACAAGTACTTGAAGATCTGACTCGGAAGTTTAGAATGAAAGTGGCCGACGTTAATGCAGTAGGTGCTTTAAGAGAGCAGGGCTATAGTATTGTAACATGGCTATGAGGATCATGATGATTTCAGATGTGATATTTATGATTATATCTTGTTTTATTTTTGTTTCTACTAATTACTTGTGAATTACTAATTATGTGTGAATTCATAAAATACATTCTTGTTCACTTTGATGGTGTCTTACATTTCCTCAGTCTCTTTATCTCGTTCTGTAACTATATGAAAAAAATGGAAAATTTGCACTCGAAATTGTTCAAATTGTCACCCCTCCCCCCCCCCCCCCCCCCAAACAAAAATGAATCAATCTACACATAACTGATGCCCTATCAATAATCTCTGCATTTAATCATTTTCATTGCTCGTGATAAGCTGTGTGAGATGTTGGATACATGTTATGATGTCTGAATTTATGGTGGTCTGCAATGTTTTATTTTACAGTGGTCGGAACGGCCAGATGAAGGCGTTATCTTTCAAGACGGCCGTCACGCTGATGTGCAGCGCCAGCCACGAAGATAAGTTCAAGTGTAAGTAACCATCGTGCTTACATCAAGTCATCATCATCATCATCATCATCATCATCGTCCAGACTGGCATAGTGAAAGAATGGCAGCTACACGCATGCATGCAAGTAGTAGAATAGACTGATATGTAATTTTGTACTGTGGTTGTTGCCACAGATGTTGTACAGTGATATGCTGTTTGTGTTCAGATCTCTTTCATCTCATATCAGACCCTAGTCGTGAGGTCGTGGACCAGCGATCCATGTACGCCTTGCTGCACAGCTGTATACTGATTCCGAAACAACTCGGTGAAGTCGCTGCTTTCGGTGGCAGCGACGTTCAGCCAAGCGTGAAAAGCTGCTTTGAAAAGGTCTTTGTTCTCTCTTCTCTTTGCTTCGTCTCTCTCGCTTTAGACCTTTTCTTTTTGTACTAGCACAAGATCTAATGTGTCTGTACGAGTCTAGATAATTCTTCAGCGTCATCGTTCATCGTTGATTCATTTATCATTCGATCATTCATTTCTCATGGCCCACTTTGAAGGGGCAATGTTGGGCATTGCCACTATTACCTTGATCATCTTACAGTTTTAAATTAATGTATTAAGGTAATAATCGTTGTCTTCATATGCGCTTTGGGATTTTTTACTTTAATTTAAGACTGACTTTTTAAACCTTGATCATCTTACAGTTTTAATTTTAATTTTAGTTTTCCTTTTTTTTCCATAAGGCTAATATTGTATTGCTAATATTGTATTGTGTTGATTGTGACGTGACATTATATTCAATTTCAGACTTGTTCAGTGCTATAGCAATTGTTTGATGTACTGTGTTCGAATCATCATTAGATTTTGTTTATTCTCTATTGTATACTTTGTCTGCATTTATAGCAGCTATTCACAGCTTTATTACAGCCGTGCCTGTAGTGAAGTAGCTACTCACAGCTTTATTACAGCCGTGCCTGTAGTGAAACAGCTACTCACAGCTTTATTACAGCCGTGCCTGTAGTGAAACAGCTACTCACAGCTTTATTACAGCCGTGCCTGTAGT